>SNQJ01S0042024.1:85066-99341 GCA_010110895.2 Picea sitchensis
TTCTATTAGGTCTTCTTACATCTTCCTTATTCTATTTTATTGAAAGGCCTTATTAATATTGACCTTTATTACATCTGAATATATTGATCTATCTATGTGCGGGTTAGGACCCTAACAGTCATGAGGACCTAGTTTGAGTTGGTACAATATTTTTGTCGATCTAGTGGTATTTTTGTTATGAACGATTATTTTTGTGTGAGGAAGAAGTGCTAAGAGTGAGAGCCTTCTGGTATTTTAAGATCTTCACCTTGGTGCACAGGGAGGGGAGAGAAAGAGAGAATAAAGAGGATCTGCTAGCTAAGAGCGCAGACAACAACTGTATTCTTCGTCTTAATATATTATAGATCACAGTTCTATGGATGTATCCCTAGAGAGAGGGTGAACCACGTATATTTTGTGTTGTGTGTGATTGGTATTTTGTCTCTGTCGATTGATATACTGTGATTGCATTTTTGTTTTAGATATGATAAGTAGATGTACATAGTAGACCCTAGCTGATAAGTGATATATGAATGTTTTGTTTTTCTTGTATTAGATCCACTTGATATTCCCCCTGGTTGTAGACATCTCTGTCCTACAAACCCCTCATAATTGCTTCGAGTGAGACTGCATCTACTTCGTAGGTGTTGCCGAAAGGGCCAATAGTTAGAACTTGTTGGTGCGCTCTTGGAGATGAACCCTGGGTCTGCCTTTGTGCCAACATAACCTACCCATCTTCATTCAATTTATTCCTGAAGACCCACTTTTTGTCGATCACATTCTTATTCTTTGGTCTTGGAAACAATTCCCAAGTGTCATTTTTATCTATTTGATCCAATTATTCATCCATGGCCTTATTCCAAGATTCATCCCTGCTGGCTTCTTCAAAACAATTTGGTTCAATTGTAGATAAGAGTGCTAGGTGTGTTTGTTCTAGTGAACAGATTCTTCTTCTAGTCTCAACTCCTGCATCTTTGTTTCCGATAATATGATCTGAAGGATGATTCTTCTATACTCGTTTATTGGGTGTCTTTGGAGACACTTTCTAAACTTTCTCTTTTGCTTATGTTGAATTCTTTTCATCTTCCTCTTCTACTTCTTTTTCATCTTCTGCTTCTTCTTCTAAGGGTTGTTTCATTGATTCATTTTCTTCCTTTGATTATGGTTTGCCTGTTTCATCAATTGTTACGTTGATGCTTTCCAAAACTTTGTTCAATCTTAGATTGTAACACTTGTATGCTTTCCTTTTAATTCAGTAAAAAACAAGTACTCCTTTGTCCACACGAGAGTCAAACTTTCCCATTCCACCATCTTCTCTTTTGATATAGAATTTGCTTCCAAAAACTCTGAAGTTATTTACATTTGCTAGTCTTCCTTTCCATAGTTCATAAGGAGTTTTGTCAGTGTTGTTTCTGAGCATTACTCTGTTTTGAATGTGAACTGATGTATGCACTACCTGTGTCCAAAAACTATCTGGCAATTTCGAATCCATTAACATTGTTTGAGCCATTTCCTGTATTGTCATGTTCTTTCTTTCAACAACTCCATTCCGTTGAGGTGTCCTAGCAACAGAGAATTGTCTTTTTATTCCATGATTTCTGCAATAGTCCATAAATTCCTTTAAGGTGAACTCTCCTCCATTATCAAATCTCAAGCATTTGATTTTTGAATCCATTTCATTTTCAACCATTTCCTTGTAGATCTTGAAGTTTTCAAAATCTTCTGACTTATTCTTGAGAAAGAAAACTGCAGTCATTCTTGTATAATAATCAACTAATAACATGAAGTATTTCTCACCTTTTAATCCCTTTGTTTTAGTTGGTACAACTAGATCAACATGCACAATTTCTAGTGGTATTGTCGTTGAATATTCATTTGATTTAAACCTGGTCTTTGTTTGCTTTCCTTGTTGGCAATGCTTGCATAAAGTGTTGGTTGGTTTTGTGTTCTGGGGAATTTCTCTGACTTCTTCTCTTTTGCTGACTTTGAACAGGTTATCAAAATGTATGTGCCCCATTCTTTTTTTCCATAGAAAAATTTCATCTTCCTTTCCTAGAAAACACTTTTCATTTCCAATTTGACTTAACACATATATGTTGCTTGAAGTTCTTGTAGTTGTAGCAACCAATTTACCTGAACCTTCATTTCTTATCTCACACTTTTTTGAATCGAAAGTAAATTTATGACCTTGGTCACACATTTGACTCACACTTAGAAGATTATGTTTCATATCTTCTACTAGTAGAACATTTTCTGCCTTTTCATTCTTGTTACCAATTCGGACTGTGCCTTTTCCAGATTTTGGATGAATCATCATTTTTGAAGGAGACTGATCCATATCTTTCCTTTAGTAATGTAAAAAACTTGTCTTTATCACCTGTCATGTGTTTTGAACATCCACTGTCAACATACCAACCGTGTTTCTTCTTCTTAGCTATTAGAGCAATTGTGAATTCGTCATTGCTATACTGATCTTGCTTTCTTATCCATGTCATTTTCTGAGGTTCCTGTCTGTGACTGTTTTTATTTTGTTGAGGTTCTTTAGGAAGGACTATCATTCTGCAATATTTGGTCACGTTTCCAAAATTGTTACTTTTGTAACATGCCACTTCAGTGCTCAAAGATTCAAACCTGTTGTAACTTCTTCTCTTTGTTTCACTAGGTCTTCTTCAATAACCCCTTTGTGTATGACTCTCAAAGTTGTTATTGTTCTTGTTGTTATCTCTGCAATTCATGGCTTTATGTCCAAAATTATTACATGCATAACATAAACCAAAAAATATAGTTTGATACGTGGGAATTGAAGATATTATGAAAGGAGGTGCTCTTATGAATTCTTCTTCTTCTTGAGGCCTATCTGTCTATTGTTGATTCTGAAAACTGAATCTTCTTGGTGGAGGAGTGTCCCTGTAATCTTCCTTGTATATCTTCCTATCCCCTTTGATTGTTTCTACATAAATTTTTGGATATGTTTCTTGCTTTGTTGTTTTGGAGCTTGATTCCTTTTCTGTCTAATTGTATCCAAGTCCAGACTTGTCAAGATGAGATTTTTGACTATTGATAATGGCATCCAGAACTTTTGAGCTATTCTGCATATTTTTCTTTTGAATATCCTTTCTTAGTGCGAGAATCTTTTCTTCCAAGTTTCCAACGATCATGTCCTTTTCTTCTAGCTTTTCTTTGAGTGCTTCATCAATTCTTTTATATTCTTCTATTTGAACCTTCAATTTTGTGATCATTTGTTCTAGTTCTCAAGTATCCTTTCTCGTGTCTAGTTTTTCTTGTAGTTTCTTGTTTTTCTTCTTTTCGCTTCTGATAACTTCTATTGCACACATTAATTCTTCTCGATAGTCAACTTATGCTTCTTCAATTTCTTCTTCGATTTCTTCATATTCCTCTTTGGCTTCTTCATATTCTTCTTCGGAGTCTTCTTTGTCAGAGTCTTTTGCTACCATGAATAGAACTCTTCCTATCGTGTTGTCACTGACTTCATCTTCATCTGATGATGAGATGTCTTCTTTGGTGCATAATATTTTCTTGAAACATTTCTTTGTAGTTCTTTTTCCTTTATATGTGTCTCTTCCTTTTGAGTAACCTTCATCATTTCTCTTTTTCTTATGAGGACATTTGTTAGCAAAATGACCAATACCTTCACAATTAAAACAAATTAAATGAAGCTTACCTCTATACCTATTGTCGGTTCCCTTGTTTAGTGTTTTGATGAAGTTTGTCACTTCTTAATGATCTTCTGAGACGTCATTGTTGTTGCTATATTATTCTTGTTCCTTTTTCTTTTGCTTTGACCTTTTGGATGCTTTGAAGGCTACTTCTTTTACATCTGGATTTTCCTGTTCAATTCTCATTTCTTATGCTATGAATATTCCATGCAGTTCGTCCATGCTTATTGAGTTTAGATTTGATATTTCTTCTAGTGCTGATATCTTAGGGTTAAATCTCATAGGAAGAGATCTTAGTACCTTTTGAACAATTACAAATTCTTCGATTTCTTCTCCCAATACTATGATTGCATTCACTGTTTCATCAACTCGTAAGAAGTAGGCTACAATATTCTCATCTTCCTTCATTTTTAGTTGTTCGAACTGGCCTCTGTAAGTTTGAAGCTTTGTTTCTTTGACTTTTGTATCTCCTTCATAAATATTTCCAAGCTTGTCCCAAATATCTTTAGCGGATTTACAATGTGAAACTTTGGCGAATATTGTATCACTGAGACCATTCAAAAGTGCATTTTTGGCTTTGGAAATATTCTCACCAAGTTTCACTACTTTGTCATTTGTTGGTGGAACTGATGGTGTTGTGTATCCATCTACAATTGATTGCCAAACTTGAAATCCCTGTGCCTGCATATATGTCTTCATCCTTATGCTCCAAAAAGCATACTTCTTTCCATCAAGCTATGGTATTCCATTTTTATATAAGTTGGTACTCTCCACGATCTACCTTTCAGTGGTTAAACTGATTTCTGAAGGAAGCTACTCTGAAACTGATTGTTGGATTACTGAGAGGGGTGGTGAATCAATAATAGAGTAATTATAATCATCTTTCTTCAAATAATCCAAGTGTTATATCAAAGTAGAATTATCATCCAATAATGAGAAATAATAAATGAACAATCACACACATACACAATACACCAGTGTTTTACGTGGAAACCCAAATCGGGAGAAAACCATGGAATGCATTTTCGTATATGTCTTGAAGAAACACATTCATTGGAAGCACCAACTTCCTTGTTTTCCAACTGCAACTACAAGGAGGCTCCAACCCCCTAGTTTCTCTGGATACAACCTGAGGGAAGATCCAACTCCCCAATTCTATGGCTACAACCAGAAGGAGGCTACAACCCCCTATGTTCTCTGACTACAACTGGAAGGTGGTTACAACCATGTTTCCTTGCCCCGTCCAACCGCCCTAAAGTAGAAGTAGAATGATGGAACCACTGTCACACTATCACTGTGAGATATACCACTGTAAACCTGTACCAATAAACCTGAACCATGAATCAACCATGCATCAACCTGTACCTCAACTTGTAATCAACTTGTACCATAAACAAGTGCATCAACAATGCACCAACCTATACCATAAATAAGTGCATCAACCATGCACCAACCTGTACCAAACAATCTTTAATCAACTTGTACCATAAACAAGTGCAACCAACCATGTACCAAGTATGTATCAATAATGTGTCAACTATTCATCAACTATGAATCATCAATATGTACCAACATCATCAACTATACACCTCATGTATGTTCCAACTCATCAACTACTTGTCTCAACCATGTACCCAACTTGTACCTCAACCAAAATCCCTCATCAATTTCATCATCCAACTATGATTTATAACTCTGTAATAGACATGGTTTATATGATCACATACCTAAAAACCTTCTTTAACTTTAAACAACAAGAGACTAGAATTTACATCAAACTTTTCTTTAGTCTCACATGACTAGTTTTGGATTAGTCAACAACCCTAACCTGAAATAATCATAACTTTCTACATGTAATGAATAAAGATATGAATCTGATATAAAATGTTATTTAGTGTGTTTTATACAATTCCTCCAGGTGTCACTACTTGTAACCTCTTAGAAAAGTAGTTATAGCAAAAATGGCATACCTTTCTAAATTTTGGCTTATTCTAGAGAGAAACCTTGTAGAGCGTGCCCCGCACGGAATATTTGTTGAATCGATCTAAAACTATTACACAACATAATAAAGACTATAATCTAACCAAAAAAAAATATATTATTCAATTTGGATCTGTTATGATGAATTTATGGTGTTTTTACACAAAACACTTGTTTTTGACTAGTTTCAGGACTAGCCACAAACCCTATTTTCCACGGAGTGTAACTCCATAAATACAACGACCCACAAGATGAATATTTTACCATGGATACTTGGATATGTTTCCTCAATGGAATATCAATTTCACGGTCTGAATCATTCTAGAAAAATATTTATTGTGAAAATAATGAGATGACCTGTAAATAACATACCTTAGAAAGCATCATCAAAAGAATTTATCCTTCCTTGAATTATGGCCTTATTTTCTTCACCTTCCCTCATAAATTCGGCTTAGATATCCTTTGGTTACCTCAGACACCTATAGGTATTCAATATTCTCAAGTGTGTCTTAAATTAGAGAGCCTTGCCTCTTATTTATACTCTCCAAGTAGCTTCCTTAAAAACATCTTCTAGGTCACGGATCTTTTCTTACTTTCTAATTTTAGGGTTTAACCCACTTCTAATTTCTCCATTAAATTTATTATTTTAAATAATTTTATTTTGTATTCACTTTTGAATTATAGTGCACTCATCAATTCACTTTATTATTTGCAACTAAAATCTCTTAAAACCACTTTGACTACTTTGACCTTTTGGGGGCTTCTAGATGACATAAGGGTCCCACTCCAACCCATTAAAGACCATAACTCTCAAATTGTGAGAGGTTATGTGGCGTTCCAATACCACCAAAATGGAATGAAATGTACCATTCATATAGAATGTGTACCTACAAATATATCAAAACTCATACCATTATGCATCAAAAAAAACTTGGGTCCAATACCCAAACTGGGTTCTCAACTTCTCATGGTCATAACTCTCTAACCGTGAGGTTATGTGGCGTTCACATACCACGAAATGGAGCGACAAGCACTATCCATATAGGATAGTTTCCAGTGACAAATTCATTGACATTAATCTCATTATTCCACAAATAAGGATGGGTTCTCTAACCATACTTCTAGGATATCAATCCATGAAGTGTTTTCAGGTAGAGTTTCACCATAAAGGGGACCACTTTGAAGTTCATCCATTTCTACTTATTATCAACCATGAAGGCAAGAAAATAATGATTCATATTTACATCAAACAATCTTGGGTCCATTACCCAACTACTTTGTGTTCTTGGGGCTTTCTTCAAGGGTTGACATCAATGACAATAACCTTAATCAACAACTCTGGCCTCAAAATATATATAAAGGCACTCTAGACTAAAACATCATGGCTCTGACCTATAAAGAATATGTACATTTACAATTGGGGTTCATCCAGAATTATTACATTTCCTTCCCCTTATTTATGCAGCGTCCTCGATGCATTATATACATATGTACAACAAAATTTGTCAAAAGGCTGCAAAATATATGTACTCCTCTCCATGGCATCCTCATTCTCCCACGTTGCATCTTTAGGATCGAAATAGCTCTACTGGACCTTTACCAACCCTGTTGTCCATTTTAGAGTAGCTTGATGACTTTCCTTTCTAGCCATACCCTCTTGGATGAACTGAAGTCACCCTCTTTCTCCCACCTATATCACATTCTAATCAATTACTTGATTAGCATCAAAAACATACTTTTTAAGTAAAGAGACAAGGAATACGTTATGAATGCAAATGGATGCAATTAGTGCAAGTATGTATGCAATAGGACCAATCCTTTCCACGATCTCAAATTTTCCACAATATCTTGTTGTCAACTTTGGGGAGCTCTCCAATTTTAGTGAACTCTTATTATATTTACTTTCTAAAGCACATGCTCTCCCACTTTGATTCTCTATGTTTCTTCCCTTGTTTACATAATTTTTCTTCTTTTCCTAAGAATCTTTTAAATTCTATTTTATTTTCACCATCTACTCTTCCATTTCTTTGAGCAATTCTTCAACCCTTCTTTTACATTTGGATTGTCCTAGTCCTTTGGTATTTCATTTTCTACTACATAATACCTAAAATGGGATAATTTTCAAAGATCTTTGATACCCATTATTATAAGCAAATTCCAACTAGATGTAGATAATGTCATCGTTTTGATGGTTTATGCATCACATACCTTCTTAGCATATCTTCAATCACTTGATTGACCCTCTCTATTTTCCCATTTGATTTTGGGTGATATGTTGTGCTAAAAATTCAAATTTGTCCCAAATATCTTAAATAATCCTTTCCAAAAAATTTGATGTAAATTTGGGATCTCTATTGAAACAATTTACTTAGGCACACCATGTAGCCTAACAATTTTCTCATGTAAATATTTAATGTTTATTTCCTTATGTGTTAGCTTCACAAGAATAAAATGAGCAACTTTGGTTAAGCTTATCCTGTGATCCAGATTTTATGAGAATAAGAAATGAATACAAATTATTAGCAGGTACTTAACAAAAAAAATAGAATCTGATGAAGTGGTTTCTATTAGATGAAAATGAAATAAGTTGAAGCGTAAAATCGCGGTGGAAGCAAGCTTCTTCAGAATGGTGGTGGCTTATCTGCGAGAGATGTGGCGGATGTGTGCATTCAAAGAAAATGATTACAATGAGACTCTGAGGCCTTTTTGCAATAAACAAAATTAAAACCCTATACATCAAACCTAACACTAGGAGATGAAGCACCAAAGTCATGTGGGCCCCGTTTGGAGTAAGTTAATTACACATCCAGCACTACGGGGAGTGCATCTGATCTCAGTTTTTAGGCGTTAATGTTGGCACAAGTTGGAAAGGTATCGTCAGGAGATTCATTTTGGGATTCAATCATCTTAACTGAATATCGTTGGTCTCGATCTCAAAAACTGTCATTGGAGCCTCAAAATGGGTCTGGAAGTTAAAGCTGCTAAAATAGTAGAATTGCCAAAATTGTCAGGAAAAGCTGTTTTGAGCTGGTTGGAAAAGGTGGGTGGCCATAGGTATACATATGGATCAATAATCCCTCATTATAAATCAATGGTATCCATTTCATTGAGATCCCCCATCAAATAAGGAAATTTATGTTGAATTTGGCTGGGTGACCACTTGCCTTAGTCTGAGGAGCTTCTACTGCTTTGACTTCGATAAAGTTGGATCCTTTGTTGTGAGTGCCCTTGATATGTGTATCCACAATATGATCAATAGATGCAAGTTTTATTTAGTCAGGTTTGATCTGTTGGTGTCGATTGTTACGCTACTTAGAGTGTCCAATAATGGTGGAAATAGGGCCGAAGGAGGTCCATGTTGGCGGGTGCAAGGCAAGGAAGGGAGGAATGTTGAATAAAAGAATTTCCCCACAACCTTGGTGATGGTTTATGGCCCATAACGAATTGAATTAGAAGCTTCGATGGGGTCTGTAAGGTATTCTTCTGTAAAATTACAAGCAAAATTTGTACCCACACAGTATGTCATACCTGATGTTGATCATGGCGTTTTTGTACTTGTCGTTGGACTTCCGTAGGATATCCTAAACCTATTCACAGATGTGCTGGATCCGATCAATGAACAGGGTGGCACCATTCGACTTAGGTTGAAGTAAGAAATGATTTGGTTGAGGAATTGTGTCGAAAGGTAACCTCTAGGACCCAATGGTTGGAATCCAAAACCCACATGAAAGGGACTGTAGTTTGGTTGAGCTATGAGATTGGACTGTGCCTACTGTTGGACGCCAAGGCTCTCATCCCATGTGTGAGGTTCTTTGAATTACATGCAAGATATGCACAATCATTAGATTTACAACCTCGGTTTGGCCATCATGCAGGGGGTGGAAGATGCGGATTTGGTGAAGCTTGGTGTCGATGAGTGACTGAGGCTGTTGAATGTGTTGAGAAATTGACTATCTTGATCTGAGACAATGGTTTGTGGGATTCAAGAATGTACCCAAACATGCGTTCGAAGGAGAGCTTGGCAATGGCCTCTACAATGATTCTCTTCTTGTGACAACAGAAATGTCCATCTTGAAAGGTAACAACCAAAAACAATTTCCCTACTTAGGCGGATGGGCTGACATATTCCATTGGATATGGATTCCTTGGCACGTGAGGAGCTAGGAAGGGGGTGGCCATGCCATGTTCTTAATAGTGTTGGGTTTGGCAAACAGCCTTGGTGATGCAGGACGTCTGCTTGTTGACCTCACAGCAGAATTCCGGTGGTAGAATTTTTGTATAGCCACTATTTTTGACACCAAAGTGTCCACCACTAAGCCCGTAGTGGAGCTTCCCAAATCATCATCTTTTCTTTCTCACTTTATGGAACACATATATCGCCCAAGCGACACAAAAACCCATCCCTAAGATGGAAATTATCATTTCTTCGTTTTCACCCAACATTTGGTAGGTGGTGGCAAAGTAGAGTCTATCTCATAGAGTTGGGCCATCGGATGTCTCACTGGCATGAGTCTAGCACCATGGTGGTATCATGACTAAGCGGTCTTACGAGGAAATCAGTGACGTGATTGATGCTTCTTGTTTTATACTTGATGTTGAGGTGGAATTATTGCATGTATATGGACCACTTTTGATGGCGGTCATTCACCAATTTTCCCTGTCTAGATGAGCGAAGTGACTATGATCAATGTGGATGATTGTCTCCTTCCCAAGAATGTCTCCTTGGCGGCGAGCTTGTACAAAAGATATATTTCCTTATAAGTAAGTAGGGCACTGAATATCGTGAGTGTCTCACTATGATAGGCAGCCAGGGGTGGCATTTGTGTTGAGTGAGAGCGGTGCCCACATCATAGTTTGAAGCCTTTGTCTCAATTTCAAAGGGATATTACCGGGTCTAGTAGTGAAAATATTGGGGTTGAGTACAAGTGTTGCTTCAAATCGTCGAACGCTTTTTTTTGGGACCGTCCCCATGCAAATTTTTCTTTACAACCACCCCTGGTTATTTTTTTTAGGGCCCATGCAATATGGGAGAATCTCAACACGAACCTACAGGTAGAAATTGGCAAGACTACCAAGAAGCTTTCTGGCTTTCGATGAGTGTTATTTAAGGGCTGGCAGTCATGGATGGGTGGATCTTATTGAATCACATGTACCATGTATGTTGATCAATGATGTAATCTAGGTAATGGACCATGTCCATGCCCGAGCATTTTCAAGTGGCATATAGCTTGTGCTACCCGTGATTGTGCATAACTTGTTAATATGTTGCAAGTGTTCAACCCAGAATCTTGTTGTAAATTAGAATGTCAGATACACACCACTACAAAAGTATTGGTGAATGTCACGAGATATAATCCATCATCCTCATAAGAAAGTGGTTGGAGCATTTGTCAAACCAAAGGGCATGACAAATACATTCAAAGGCCTTCCTTTGACTTAGAGTAGTCTTCCATACATCGTGTCTACTCTATCGGGACTGGTGGTAGCCAGACTTCAAACAATCTTACTGATATTTGTGGCCCTCATGAGTTGATCAAAGAAGTCATCGATTAGAGAGGTCGAGATGCGGTTTATTGTGATTTTATTCATAGACCGGTAATCAATACAAAGTCACTAAGTTCCATATTTCTTCTATACCCGCATGATTGGGCTCTCTGAGTGATGATGATTTGGGATGGATGTGCTATACAGGCGAGTTATTGGATCACATTAAACGATCTCATTCTCTAACAAAATAGGAAATGGTGGCCCACATTGGGAAGCCCGGTGTGTTAAGGGTCATATCGATGGGGGCCCTTGACCCTAGCAGTCAGAGAGGAAGTACCATTAATAGGTGAGGAGGAATATATCAGGTATTCTTCCACAACATTATCTACTTGCTTATGTTGTGTGGAGAGATCGTCCTTGAGGAGCCACAGATGTGGGCGTGATCTTTCTCTTATAGAGCAAATCATGAAGACGAGCTTCCCATTGAGAGAGATGACCTTCACGCATTTCTTAGTAGAGATCAAAGGAAATAACACTAGGTGAAATTTTCGAATTATCCTATACAATTCCTGTTCCAAACAATAATAACACTACAAGGCCTAGACTCATATAAAACGACATTTCCATAAATAGGTTGGCCCAAAAAAACATCAAAACTTTTGAGGAGAAAACATCTAAAATACCTCATCTTTGAAGCGGCTTGGTATTAGATGCGATGTCGACCTTTGTTAGTAGGCGATGGAGATAAGCTTCCTTGGTAGGAAAGACACCATCGAGATGGTGTAGGCTTATTGGAGTGCTTGGTGTTGTTAGAAGAGCGAGCCATGATGACCTCTGGCGAGATGAGGTTCTTCTAGGGGATACCTCTATCAACAATAAAATGTAGGTGCCTTTTACCCATCACAGCCAATGGAAGATCACTCTCATATACGGCTCATGCGGTTCCTTGAGACTATGTTGGTGTGGAGTGATTACCTTCTGATTGAGGTCTTTACTTTCATCCAGGTGCACATACCCCATGGTTATTTACACCCAGTATGTACACTCTTCCACTTGTGAGTCACGGGAAGTACCCATTTGGAGAGGGTCTAGGGCAAAAAGCGAGGCCCAATGAGACCGAGGGGACTGAGAAGCCCCAGAAGGAAAAATTGTCTTGTAAATGTATATTGTAATTTCATTGTAAACCTGGACCATTCATTACAAGGTCCTGAGATCCTTGATAGAGATTATGTTAGGGTTTTCCTAGAAGGCAACCCTCTTTTATGAAATGTATTGACTATGGTTGATGGCAAATATTGTGATAGAATGGGAAGCGTGTGAAAAGAAAGAGGAAGTTACAAGGTTTTGTTGTAGGTTGTATCCCTTCATATGATGGATAATAATAAAGGAAGGACACGGCAATTTCTCTAGTGGGCATAGCCCACACTTTAGATGAACCACTTATATCCGTGTCTCTATTGTGTTTTGTATATTTTGTGTTGTTTCCACATTTGTTTTATTTTATTTCTCCACACGGTCTTGTTTTTTCTTGGTATCAAGCAAAAGGTGCTTTCAGGAAAGAGGGTTCCCTAGTTAGAATTGGGAGCAATGTGGAAAGATGGAAAGTTTAGGGTGAAGAAATTTAATGACCAAAACTACAAGTTATGGAAGATGAGATGGAAGACTATTTATATCGAAGGATATATTCCTACCATTAATATGGACCATTCATTATAAGGTCACAGATCTAACGATAGAGATTATGTTAGGGTTTTTTTCCCTAGAAGGCAACCCTCTTTTATGAGGGAAATGTATTGCGGCTATGGTTGATGGCAAATATTGTATTCTGAGATAGGAGACTGTGATAGAAAGAAGAGGAAGTTACAACGAGTTTGTTGTAGGTTGTATCCCTTCATATGATGGATAATAATAAAGGAAGGACCTGGCAATTTCTCTAGTGGGCATAGCCCACACTGGGTGAACCACATAAATCTGTGTCTCTATTGTGTTTTGTATATTTTGTGTTGTTTCCACATTTGTTTTATTTTATTTCTCCACGGTCTTGTTTTTCTAACTGGTATCAAAGTAAAAGGTAACTCAGAAGAAAAGAGGGTCCCTAGTTCGAGTGGGAGCAATGTCGGAAGATGGAAAGTTTAGGGTCGAGAAATTTAACGGCCAAAACTACCAGTTATGGAAGATGCAGATGGAAGACTATTTATATCAGAAGGATATATTCCTACCATTAGGCAGAACAAGAAAGAAGTTGATGGCTACTAAGGACGAAGAATGGGATATTCTTAGAAGAAAGGCTCTAGGAACGATACGGCAGAGCCTGACAGTGTCGTTGGATTTCAATATTTCCAAAGAAAAGACAATGAAGGGTTTGATGGACACATTGGCCAAATTGTATGAAAAACCCTCGACGTCCAATAAGGTATTTCTAATGAAGAGATTCTTTAATATGAAGACGTCAGAAGGTGGGTCTGTTGCAGATCATTTAAATGATTTTAATATGGTTACTAATCAACTAAGTTCTGTAAAAGTGGACTTTGATGATGAGGTCAGGGCTCTTCTAATCTTGTGCTCATTGCCAGAAAGATGGAACATCTTGGTCATGGTTGTAAGTAACTTTGTCTCTGGTTCAAATACTTTAAAATTTTATGATGTTTTTGGTTTTATCCTTAGTGAGGAAATGCGATGGAAAAGCACAGGTGAGACATCAGGAAATGCGTTGAACATGGAGAATAGGGGAAGACAAAAGGATAGAGGAAAGGGTTTTGGGAACCATGGGAATTCTAGGAAGGGTAGAGCCGTATCCAGACTTGGAAATATAAAGTGTTTGAATTGTGGGAAGAAAGGACATCTGAAGAAAGACTGCAGAGCTCCAAAGAAACAAAGAGATGGACAACAGGAGAGAAATCAGGAAGCAAATGTAACAGGTGATGTGTTACAAGATGCTTTGATTCTTTCTCTAGATAATATTTCAGAGTCTTGGGTAGTAGATTCAGGGGCTTCATTTCATTCCACACCCCATACGAAACATTTTCTAGATTATGTTCAAGGAGATTTTGGACAGGTTCATTTGGGTGATGATGCACCATGCAAAATTGTTGGAATGGGAAAGGTAAAAATAAAGCAACGCAATGGAAACCAATGGTTGTTGAAAGAGGTAA
>SNQJ01S0042025.1:6395-18040 GCA_010110895.2 Picea sitchensis
CTCCTCACTAGGCTGCAGAGAGGTCTCCCCTTTCAAGAGGTCTCTGTGGCAGCAGGTCGTTATTATTATCGAACCACCAGGAGCTGCTACTCGGACCAACTCTTGCATAAACTGTTAAACAAATCAAAACATAGCTTAGTATGATTGGAATTGCATAATAAGTAATACAATATATGATTGAAAACTGTTAAAACTGCAAATTTAATTGGTTGAGTTAATATAATCTTATAGTTTTAAGGATTTTTCAAAAAATTAAATCAATTTATACATTCAAAAATACAATTTAACCAAAAAAAATTCAAATTAAAGATTAATTTATATGACCTGATTAATGTAAAAATATAAAAAATGCTAGACAAACAAACAAATCTTAGCCCACCTTTTTTTTATCCAGCATGTGCTCCCCACTCTCCATTGCCCATACCAGATCAAAGTGCCCATCTGGAAAAGGCTGGTTTAATGCGTCTGCCACTTGAAAAACAACCTGTGCAAACGTGGGCACATTAGACTCCAGTTTCGAGGTAGAAAACTGAAAATATTGGAACCTGGATAAATTAATTCCAATCTATGTTGAAATATCCCAGCTGAGGTTACCCTTACTAGCAATGGTAATTAGCTTAGCCTGTGGTTCAAAATTATCATATACCTTATCGCTGAGACATTCGGCAGCAGTAAGGGCGGTGGCCCTTTGAACCTGCCATGTGCTGAGGGTGATGCCCTCAACATGGGCTCCATACTTCTTAGTCAAATACCTGGAGCTCCCTCCCATTCCGCACCCCACGTCCACCACACGCCTCGGCCTCTTCGACTCCTCATCTTCAACACAACAAACATTCAACATAAAACATTCACGTCTATTAACAATCGAAATCTCACTCACTCCGAAACGCTCACTTCTCGGATGTGCATATTACAAAAATGATACTCTCAAGACTAATCCATCAATCAACAACCTAAAAAAACAAACAATCTAAGTATCACTCCATCAATGAAACCTCCTAAAATCAAATCAATAATTGTATAACGAACCAAAGAACGATGATATAAAAATTGGTATGGCTATTTCTAACCAGAAATGGCCGCAAATTTGAGAGTCTCTTCGACCATTCTGACGGTGGCGGCTCTGTGATCGAGAAGATTGTCGGGCAGAGGAGGGATGTCATAGAAACCGAAGTGCAGGTGCTCCCCCCGATCCTGCTCCCACCCGCCCGAGAACTGATCGTAGAACTCCGCAACATCCGAAAGGTTCCCAACGCTCACCTCACCATCCGTCCCCGACATTCTGAATACAGTCACTCAGTCGCTCCTCAGAATTCAACTACNATCTGGAGCTCCCTCCCATTCCACACCCCACATCCACCACACGCCTCGGCCTCTTCGACTCCTCATCTTCAACACAACAAACATTCAACATAAAACATTCACGTCTATTAACAATCGAAATCTCACTCCGAACCGCTCACTTCTCGGATGTGCATATTACAAAAATGATACTCTCAAGACTAATCCATCAATCAACAACCTAAAAAAACAAACAATCTAAGTATCACTCCATCAATGAAACCTCCTAAAATCAAATCAATAATTGTATAACGAACCAAAGAACGATGATATAAAATTTGGTATGGCTATTTCTAACCAGAAATGGCCGCAAATTTTAGAGTCTCTTCGACCATTCTGACGGTGGCGGCTCTGTGATCGAGAAGATTGTCGGGCAGAGGAGGGATGTCGTAGAAACCGAAGTGCAAGTGCTCCCCCCGATCCTGCTCCCACCCGCCCGAGAACTGATCGTAGAACTCCGCAACATCCGAAAGGTTCCCAACGCTCACCTCACCATCCGTCCCCGACATTCTGAATACAGTCACTCAGTCGCTCCTCAGAATTCAACTACAGCACAACACAGCAACTGAATTCCACAGCATATCAAAAGGCTGATACATTCATCTCTATTTATAATGCTGAATTAATGACTTGATTATTTGTTCGTAGACGTATTCATTAACATCAATATCCAACCTTTCATATTCACCTACTAACGAAATACATTATTTTCTACTAACCCTATCACATTCAATATTCAAAACAGCTGCCTCCAACATTCATATTACTGTTTTCCCGTTCATATTACTGTTTTCCGGATCTTTTGTGATCTGCTCCATTTGTCAACATTATCTTTTAATAATTGTGAGTGGATGCCTAGTTAAGGCCTAATAGGTTAGAGCGTATTTGCGAATGATTTGACTATCGACATTTAAATTTTAAATTTTATATAACAAATGTTTACAAATACAACTAACTAATATTAAAAAGATAAGAAAAATATTAAACAAAATTGCTTATTCAAGTTCAAAAGATCTTTATCAGGTAACAAATCTAAAATGTGTTAAGAGCCACGAAAAATGTATTGAACTAAATATTATCCTTCAATTCAACTTTAGGAAATTTTTATAGCTGCTTAATGCCTCCGGAAGGTATAGGTTTTCCTTTTCCATTTAGAAATTGCCATTAATTATTAATTTTTAAAAATGTTTAGTAAATTTGGAAGTTTAATAATGTCACAATTTGGACTAATGAGAGGGATGTCAGGTTTATCTAGATATATGATGACGACTATTGGTTGTCTATTGGGGAAGTAAGTTAGGTTGATACAGTTAATGCTCCAACATATTGTAACAAAGAAAATGATAGAATATGGATGATGGAAGTAGATTAGGGAGAACCACGATTCAAAGTTAGTTGAGAATGTTGTTTGGGATTAGATGGGTCACTCTTATTATGGTTATTAATTACTAAAATTAGTTATTAATTATTTAATGACTGGTTTAATGATTATGGAAAGTATATTTCATACATATAAATATATAGTAGTACTAAATATCCTTATTGACTTTGATGATTGGTTGGTATTATGAATTAATTGGGCATGTGGGTTGTTATCCATTTTGGGGGAAAATGTCAAATTTCATTAATAAGTTATCATGAAAATAAAGACTTTGCATTCTATTTTATTATTATTTTATCTTAATTAATATTTTCCCTAAAATCTAGAACAAAAGGTTGATGACCCATTAACGAGGGTGGTTGAAAAAACTTTGGGAAATGGGAATGAGAGTTTGATAAATAGAGGGAAGGAAGTACTATTGGGGGATGTTGAGAGGTCACTTTATTTTGGAAGAAAAACATTTATAAAAGGAGAAAAGAGGATTGAGCTATTTTGGATCTACTGCATTGAACTATTGCATTGATTACTGATTGTTTGAATATTGGTCTTCTCATTTTTGTGGTTCTTGCAGTATGTGCAAAAAGGGATAGGAAACCCAAAGGTTTTTTGGAGCCAGGAAGCTCGATAAGATCTTAGTTTGGATGAAAGAATAAAATCTAGTTTGGGAAGTGGAAATTAAAAGATCTAGATTGCACTACAGTAGGCGAAATCAAATATAAATAGAGGAATTTTTCCTTATTTACTCCATGAAGTTTTGATGTCAATTAGTTGAATACAATATTGTAATGAAACTAATGAAAGGGCACCATAAGATCAAACCCTAAGAGAACATAGAACGATTTAGTAAGGAAATTAAAAAGAAAAAGGGTTTGTGTACCTTTTTTCTATTAGAAACAAAAATCAATAAGATTCCATAAATTAATGAGTTATATGATAATTAAATCCAAAAATATCACCTACGATACTTTTGTATATGAAAACAATAGATTGGAGGATGTTCCTTCATACAAATATCTTGGAATCAATATTCACCACAAACTCAATTGGAACTATAGCATTGAGAAAAGGGTAAATGGAGGGTGGAAATATTATTATGGGTTAGAAAATAATTGTAAATCAATGGACCTTTGGCTTTGGGAAAAAAAAAACCGCCTCTTTCACAGACTTGTCACTCTAGTCGTCTTATATGGATGTGAAGTTTAGGGTTGTAGTATCTATATAGAATCTCAGAGAAAGATAGAATAGATCAAAAATAATTTTATAATTTATAATATCAAAATTAAGGGAAATACAGCTTATCCTATCCTCCTAATAGAACAATCATTTCCCCCATCGAGAGAATTTCTATGATTAGATATCTAACTTACAAGAACAAGATAAACAACATGGACAAAAAGTGTCTGCCCAAAATTGCTTCAAACTCTAGCCAAAACCACAAGCAACTCAAGAGAGGATGGCATAATGATGTCAAATCTTGGATAAATCATTGGGGAATACAAGAAGAAGTCATCATGAAGAATACCGATAATATTACAAATATTATCACTTCTAAATTTAAGGAGAATATGTGGTGTGATAAAGAATTAGAGGATAAAAGGAAACTAAGATCCTACAAGGAGGTGGTCAACCCAAATTTAGAAGATCAAAAATACCTCTCAGTTTTGAGAAGTTAAAAGAAGAAAATAAACATTGCTAAAATAATAACAAACTCTCACGAGCAACATAGTGAAATTGTTCATTGGAAAATTCCCAAAACACCGTGGGATGAAATAATCTTCCATGTTTGTGACACTAAGAAGGTTTAATATGAAAAACACTTCCTCTTATATTTCCATGATTCATGAATATTCCTAAATTATATCCCAATTTAAAAATATTTTCCACAATATAGACCTTCCTGACTTCCTAAGTCATCAAAACTATGGTGATCTTGGAACGCTTCTCTCAATCATTTGTGAGCAAAAAAATACAATTTTAATGGAATCGAAGTAATCTCTTACCTTCTTAAGGTATGATAGACCAATTTTTCTTAGTGGACATTAATAATCATCATTATCATCATTGTCATCATATATTGTTTCTTATGCCAAGTGGGCCTAATGCAGGGGCCCAAATCACTCAATTAAGTAAATTACTTATATTTCTTAGGTAAGTGTGTTTGTGTGTGTGTGTGTGGTTGGTTGAGCCTTCCCGATGATAGATGAATTGATGGATTGGAGCACTCGTAGAGGGGATCATGTTAGACTAGGGAAAGATATGTGGGTTGGTGTTGTTGAAAATTTAATACTTTCTTGTGATATGAAAACTCTTTTATGGGAAAGAGGGCTCACAACTGTAGTAAACATAAGGGTGCAAGGAACTAGGGATAGATGGGTTCAGAATTGGATTTTGGTGGGGAATTAGGTTTGCATGGAGACTTGCTAGCAGAATGACACTCATATATCTGAATTCTCTCTCATAATGCACTATATCTACATGGTAATGAGGATGAACTAGTTTGGTCATGGAACAAAGCCACAATTTCTCTCTAAATAAAGTTTCTGTTACAAATCTCTCTCTTTTGGGTTTTCACAGCTGATACAAATTCGTGGTGGTGATTGGCTTGGAAATGGAAATCCCATTTGAAGATGCATATATTCATGTGGTTGGTGCTAGAAAATAGAATTTTGACCTAGGAAAATGGTCAGAAACATGGTTGGAAAGGCCCTAAAAAGTGCATCCTCTATAAGGTTGAAGAGGAGTCAATGGACCAACTTCCAATTTTGTTCTCTTTTGTAGTGTAGTTTTGGAAAGAAGTGCTTCAATATTTGAATTGTATAGGAACATGGTATCAAGTATCAATGGAGTATTATCTAAAGAACTTGGTAAAGAACCCATATGTAAAAACCTTCAAGGATCTTCATTGCTGTGGAATTTGGGGTATTTGGTTGAAAATGAATTGGGTTGTTTTTTAATACAAGGGAGGCCACCCCTCATTATTAGCTTTTAAATTTCGAGGATCATTTATATAAAAGAAGACAAAGGCTCCTAGAAAGCTTTTCATACCTCTTAGAATTTGTTCTTTCAACTTGTCACTATCTTGGGAATACTTTGATGGTGTGTTATAGGGGTAACCAGGTAGTTGTGGAGATGGAATTGTTTTATATCTTACTTATGATCACTTTTTCCATTTAAAATTCAAATCTGGGCTCGAAACCAATAACTAGGAAGAACTGATCACACTTTTGATGATTTTAAATTTGCCACGAGACAAGGGTATAAGAAATATACAGGTGTTTCTTGATTCTAAACTAGTAATGTATTAGTTAAAAGGGATATCATAGTTGGTCATCTTATATTTTTTACCTTGGAAAAACATAATTAGAGAGTTACAAGAAGCATACAACTTTGTTATTATAGAAAATGTTTACTGGAAATTTAATCATAAGATTGATGCACTTTCCAAGGAGGCAGTAGCTTTATATCAAGGGATCTTTGTTTGAAAACAATTCCTAGGAAAGGAGGATATCCAATAAGTGTAGTATCCTCTCTTTTGATTGTTGATTGGAAGGTTTAGTTTGATGTGGAGGAAGATCCTGGAGTGGACTTGGCCCTTTCTTTGTTTTAACATACAATACTTTTATTTATGAAGGTTTTCCTTGATGTGATGTTACCTCTTTTGGTTATCTTTGGGTATTTTCTAAAGAATATATGTAATCTTGTCTTATTGGATGAAAAACTCTTGGGTTTATTCATAACCTATAATACTCTTTTTGGAGTTGTCATGTCCATTCTATTTATATTTTGATTTCTTTTATGTAATAGAAAATACATAATTTTTTTCTCAAATATATGTATGTAAGTATCATAAGTTATGGGAAATTCTCCTATATAAGAAATTTTATTTACCTTCTTTTCTTTATTGAGGTGAAGGATATATATTTTCTCATACTAAGTGGTCGAACAACGCGAATAACGAATGGTGTATCATTGGTACTTGCTTATGTGGCGAAAATAAGGTAAATACCTAATAGACGTCAATAAATGGTTGGGGCCGCAGGGGAAGAAGACTTGAAATGGGGGCTGGGTCTCAATCTGGAACAAGAACTCCAACTAGGTCTTTGTATTGTTCTAAATATGGTAAGTAGAATAAATAGTCTAATAAGTAAGTTGCATTCTTATCTAAGTAAGTGGGCTTTCCTAAGTCACTTATTGGGTGGGGGGGGCCTGTCGAGTGCCTCATGCAGGGCCCAAACCACTCAATTATTTAAATACCTATATTTCTTAGGTAGGTAGGTACACACACACATTGAATTAAATATATTTAAAGGTAATGAGCACATATTGGATTAGGGATAGAATCATAGGTTTGAATCGGGATATAATCATAGGTTTGAATCAGGACATCAGTTAGCTATGATGGCCTCCCATACATCTCCCTATACTTGATTTCAAATCCCACATGGAGAGACTTTAGGTAATTTATCCAAGGGAGATACATCATGCATGGGAGATCTACTCCAATATATAGATAAGATGGAAAAATTAATAACACCTTAGAGGAACCATTCCCACGTATAATCCTTTTTTTTTTATAATTCATCTCGACTTGATGGTAGGAACATTTGGTTCTAGTTACAATGACGGAAATAGTAATTGATACCAAGGCCATGGATTCATCATCTTAAACCTAATCGATTAGCCTATGAGTGTTTATTCTTACTATCATCCCAAAAAATGTACAAAAGGAGGGTTGGGATCAGGAGAACTAGGTAACCCTTGAAAGTGGAAGGAGTGTATCAAGAAAAAGACTAATACCATAATCATTTTTCTAGGTGACATCGTGATTATTATCAAAATTATAGAATTTAAGAAGTATTCACTTATCTGTAGATTCCTGAGAAGGATAATGGTTGTAGTCTAACTTAAATCCTTGAAATAAGGTAACTTCAGGTCCGTGATCAGAGATATATTGATAATTATTGTGCTAGTGAAGGGATGGCTAGCCCGATATTTTGGAGATTTTGAGGATGTAAACTAGATTCTACAAAAATGTTGGAAATGAGATTCTCGGTCCTTATACCTCAAGAAATGGCACATGCAATTCATTGTCTTCTCAACCCAATTCAATTTCAAATAGTGTGGGTTCATATGCTATGACTACCCCTGATCCTTTGGTATAAGTAATTTTTAAAAGAAGTTGAATATTAATTGGGTATTTACTATGAAGTGGATAACTTTTTTTGTGAAACAAGATATATGGGGTTGGATAGAATGATGGTGGGTCTTGACCTATCCAAGGGATTAGAAGATGCCATAATCATTTGTAAAGGCGTTGCATCCTTCCATCAAGGACTTGACTATGAAGTGATTCCATACAAATGTAGGAGATTCCATGAGTATGGGAACGTAATAAAATACTACGCACTCTAGTTCACAAGGAAGGTATGGGTTTGATAGATAGATCCATCTACCAAGGATTCGGGATTCTCTTCCTACTCAATAGGAAAAAAATCCTTTTGAAAATTATCAAGACACCCCTATGGAAGATGCCCCATCCCTAGATGTCTTAGAAAAAAATCCCTGTCATGAGCAATAGGTCTCCCCCTTAATTCTCTCTTCACAGAAAGACACTATGAATGTGATGGTACTAGGAAAGAAGATTTATCCTCCCCTTTCTCTTGTAACTTCCTCTAGTCAATTAATTTTTGGAACATGGGAGATATTATTAGAGAAAAATTTGGGGAAAAATCAAGGATATTTCCTCTCCAGTTTATCTATTCTCTCAAAATCTCATCCTACTTCACTTAATCCCCTATAATGAATAGGAGAAACTCTCTATGTGATATCCATGCCTCTAGAATCATGTCCTCCTTATCCAGAAAAATTACTAATGTCATAATCCCTCAAGGGATCCCCCTCTTCTAATATTTTGAAGTAAAATATTATTCCTCAAAAAAATGTACATGGGGACTTTGAAGACCTGGTTTTGAGGGTGGTTTTGGATACTCATAAGAGAAAACCCCCAGGTTAGAGAAGAATGAAAAAAATATTACCTCTTTATGGCTTAGAAGTAAGCCAAATATGAAGTAAAAATTTGTAGACAACAATCAATAATCAAGGTGCTTAGATCATATTCCCTTAATGAAGTTTTAAAATGATTTTCTTAACACTAAATGGTATAAGGATGGAAAATACCTCCAAGAAATAGTATTTAAAAATGGAATTGAAAATAAAAAACCTTTCTTCATCTACCTCAAAGAACTAATGATGAAAAGGGAAATTATATATAAAATATCTCTCTAATATATTAAAGGGTTGTTCTTTCATTTTTTCGCATTCCATAGGATGATTTCTGGAGCTAGTGACAAGGTGGAAGATTGGAATTTTCACCCTTTCTCACTAAAGGGATTTTCTTCAGGGATAGGGACCTCCCTTTTCTCTCTTGAAATGGGGAAATAATGTGCCTTCTAGGACCTCTATGAATCATACTATGATATAATGGAATTATATGAACCATTATTTTTTACTCCATGGATCAAGGAATGTTGGTGATTTTTCTCTAGGTGCATCTTAAATATGGAGTCCTATAGCCAAAGTGGATTATATATTATATTTATTCATTATAAATGTGGAACAAGTTTGGCTTATAGATATTAATCTATTAAAGCTCACTCCAACTTGGACAAACTAAAGAATATGAGAGGATAGAATGCAAAAATTACTCGATAATCTTTTGGTTTTGAAGGATTTATTGGAGGAATATCTCAAAATTCAAAAATGGTTATTATTTGTAAGGGAATCTAACCAAAAAATAATTCTATTGGAAGTGGCATGTTCATAGAGGAATCCACCAAACCCCTATAAGTTCAACCATGAATGGTTCAAAGAAGAAGATTTCATTCAAACTTTAAAGAATGCATGGATACACTTCAATAATCATTTCAATGAATCAAAGGCCATCCAATTCCATCAAAATATGAAAAAATATAAGAAATTGGAAATATAATGGTCAAAAGAGAAAAGAGACAGCGTGATAGAGTCCTTAGGGAAGCAAAATAAGAATAGGGATCCAAGCTAACTTCAAAAGGTTTTGCTTTCTTAATCGACTTTTAAAATTAGGAGATTATCCAACTTGAAAACAAATGAAGGAATTTTCTCTTGGATAAAGAGAGAGAGTGGAATATCAAGAGAAGGATGACCAGGAATGAGGCAGGTGATAAAAATACCAAATTTTTCCATCCTTATTCTAATTGCATTAAAAAAATCAACTTGGTTTAGATAATAGCTAGAGAAGACTATACTTGGGATGAAAAAATCACTGACATTATTGTTGAGGGGGTTAGTTACTTTAAAAATATCTTTGAAGAGGAAAATTGTTCCATGATATATTCCATCATCATATTATCTAGTTTCTTTCCTAGATTTGTGGCTCCTAAATAATCTCAATCTCGTGGAAGAGGTGGGAAAATAATATTTACTCTAAAATATCCAAATCTTTTATAAGGATACATGTCTTGGTCTATATGGAATTCCCATTGAATTTTTTATTAGTTGTTAGGATTTCATTGAGCAGGATCCTTGTGGGGTAGTGGAGGCCTGAAGAAAATCTAAGAGAATTATGGTAACCTTTAACACCACTTTCATGGAACTTATACCAAAGGAAGAAAATCCATCTCAATATGAAATAACATTTATGAAATCATATCAAAAATCATCTCTCGATGGAAAAATGATTTTATTTCAAGAGAAGTATCACCTAACTAGTTTTGATTCCTCAAAGGTAGGAAAATACATGAAGCCAAAGGCGTATCCTATTAGGTTCTCCACTCTGTGAAGAAAAATAATTTGAGAGCCATGATATCCAAAGTGAACCTCTCCAAGGGTTTTGAAAGAGCTAGATGGAATTTTCTCCATCACATTCTCATTCACTCGGGCTTCAATCTACACTTTGTAGCATGGGTAATGAGATGCATAAGTTCATTTTCTTTCAAAATATTAATCAATTAGGAAGCCTCACCATTCTTCAATCTTGTAAGAGGAATTTGATAGGGTTCCCACCCTTCCCTATTGTCTTCCTTCTCATTGCTGAAGGACTTAGTAGAGATCTTAGGGAAGCATCAACAAATGGTTCCTTTAAAGATATCTTAATTAGTAGTTCACGTTTTATTTCACATTTCCTACTAGTCAATGACATACTTGTTTTTTTATAAAAAATGATGGTGGATAATATTTTAAAAAGATATTGGATCTCTTCAGTATAGACATGGGAATATCGATATACTCTTCCCCTTTATGATAACAACCTTTGACAAAGATTTTGAATAACTTGTATTTCATATAAAAGATAATGTTTACCTCAAAGGTGATTGGTAGTGACTCATATCCAAGATTAAAAAAATTTGAATTCCTAGTGCAACATACGGTTGTCCTTAGGTGGAAATTTAGTCCATTAAATCCGCCCCCGAGGCTATTCTACTCTATTGGATGTCCCTTTCCTAAATCCCGAAAGGAATACTTTACTGGATTAGAAAACTATACTATCATTTCATATGTTCATGGGAAAATAACGGAATGGATCTGGTACCCTACAAAAATATCGTTGTTTTGAAATTCCAAGAAGGTTGGATATTAAAAATAAATAAAAAATTCTCCAAAGCTTTTGCAGCCAAAAATGTTTTAATACCCGTATAGGGATAGGGCCTTTGCGTTCAAATAATTAAATAAAAGTATCTCTCCCCCCACTCCACTGAGGAATGTATTTGGTTTCCCAATAAAAAAGATTAGAACTCTTGTATCATTTGGAAAGCCACGATGGCACCCTTTCCTATGATTAGGAATTGGCTAATTTAGAGGGAAGGAAAGGGGATAAGGTCTAGGTTTTCCTTGACCCATGGATCAAGAGAAATAACTTGAAGAATATACCCTTACCTCTCATTTAAGA
>SNQJ01S0042025.1:18050-28317 GCA_010110895.2 Picea sitchensis
GAGATTATCCAACTTGAAAACAAATGAAGGAATTTTCTCTTGGATAAAGAGAGAGAGTGGAATATCAAGAGAAGGATGACCAGGAATGAGGCAGGTGATAAAAATACCAAATTTTTCCATCCTTATTCTAATTGCATTAAAAAAATCAACTTGGTTTAGATAATAGCTAGAGAAGACTATACTTGGGATGAAAAAATCACTGACATTATTGTTGAGGGGGTTAGTTACTTTAAAAATATCTTTGAAGAGGAAAATTGTTCCATGATATATTCCATCATCATATTATCTAGTTTCTTTCCTAGATTTGTGGCTCCTAAATAATCTCAATCTCGTGGAAGAGGTGGGAAAATAATATTTACTCTAAAATATCCAAATCTTTTATAAGGATACATGTCTTGGTCTATATGGAATTCCCATTGAATTTTTTATTAGTTGTTAGGATTTCATTGAGCAGGATCCTTGTGGGGTAGTGGAGGCCTGAAGAAAATCTAAGAGAATTATGGTAACCTTTAACACCACTTTCATGGAACTTATACCAAAGGAAGAAAATCCATCTCAATATGAAATAACATTTATGAAATCATATCAAAAATCATCTCTCGATGGAAAAATGATTTTATTTCAAGAGAAGTATCACCTAACTAGTTTTGATTCCTCAAAGGTAGGAAAATACATGAAGCCAAAGGCGTATCCTATTAGGTTCTCCACTCTGTGAAGAAAAATAATTTGAGAGCCATGATATCCAAAGTGAACCTCTCCAAGGGTTTTGAAAGAGCTAGATGGAATTTTCTCCATCACATTCTCATTCACTCGGGCTTCAATCTACACTTTGTAGCATGGGTAATGAGATGCATAAGTTCATTTTCTTTCAAAATATTAATCAATTAGGAAGCCTCACCATTCTTCAATCTTGTAAGAGGAATTTGATAGGGTTCCCACCCTTCCCTATTGTCTTCCTTCTCATTGCTGAAGGACTTAGTAGAGATCTTAGGGAAGCATCAACAAATGGTTCCTTTAAAGATATCTTAATTAGTAGTTCACGTTTTATTTCACATTTCCTACTAGTCAATGACATACTTGTTTTTTTATAAAAAATGATGGTGGATAATATTTTAAAAAGATATTGGATCTCTTCAGTATAGACATGGGAATATCGATATACTCTTCCCCTTTATGATAACAACCTTTGACAAAGATTTTGAATAACTTGTATTTCATATAAAAGATAATGTTTACCTCAAAGGTGATTGGTAGTGACTCATATCCAAGATTAAAAAAATTTGAATTCCTAGTGCAACATACGGTTGTCCTTAGGTGGAAATTTAGTCCATTAAATCCGCCCCCGAGGCTATTCTACTCTATTGGATGTCCCTTTCCTAAATCCCGAAAGGAATACTTTACTGGATTAGAAAACTATACTATCATTTCATATGTTCATGGGAAAATAACGGAATGGATCTGGTACCCTACAAAAATATCGTTGTTTTGAAATTCCAAGAAGGTTGGATATTAAAAATAAATAAAAAATTCTCCAAAGCTTTTGCAGCCAAAAATGTTTTAATACCCGTATAGGGATAGGGCCTTTGCGTTCAAATAATTAAATAAAAGTATCTCTCCCCCCACTCCACTGAGGAATGTATTTGGTTTCCCAATAAAAAAGATTAGAACTCTTGTATCATTTGGAAAGCCACGATGGCACCCTTTCCTATGATTAGGAATTGGCTAATTTAGAGGGAAGGAAAGGGGATAAGGTCTAGGTTTTCCTTGACCCATGGATCAAGAGAAATAACTTGAAGAATATACCCTTACCTCTCATTTAAGAATTTATATATAAATGATATTATACCATGCATCACATTGTTAGTGGTCAAGTTGTAAATATCAAACCACAACCATGTCTCTCATGCAGAGCAGAGATATAGAACCTAATGAGGAGTATTTTTAGGTTTGGAAACCCTATACAAATTGTCTCTGAAAATGCAGTGTCATTCTTATTAATTAAGAGGATGAACTCCTCTATTCCTTGAATCCCTTTGGTGGATATAAGCACAAATTGGCTACAATGCCATAGCCTTAGAAGGAAACATTAAACCACTAACCTCGTGGTGAAAATCTATCTTGAAATACAAATTACCCGGAAAATCTTTATTTTTTATGTTGACTCTCCTTAATAATAGGGATTTCACGAGGGATGTTTTAGAAAAATAAGTTTTGAAGGCCTAGATAGATGCAACCTCTATCAAGCAAACTTGGAGACAAATAACCATCTCATTCTCTCATGCCCTTTATCAAAGTAGGTATGGAAAGAAATTGAAGGTGTTATTGAACTGCAAAACATTTGGCAAGGAGATTCTATAGAAAAAGGATTAAGGAAATGGCATATAAAAAGGGACACCCGAGATTCGAAATATGTTTCCCTTATCTTAGGTCGGGGAATATAGATCCCCATAAATGAAAATATTTTTGATGGTAAGGACACCTTGTCTTTTTAAGGGTGCTTTTGAAAGTCTCAATATACTAAGTGTCTTTCCTTAATTATACACTATCCCTCCTAGTGATTAACATAAGAATATCATATAACTGAGTCAATCCCCTTGGCTTTCTTTAGTGGAGCCTCACAAAGAAATTCACCAAAGAAAGGATCTAGGGTAATCATTTTTCTCTCTTGAAACCATTTTTTTTTATTCAAATAGCGTTTTTTCATCCTTGAAACAATTACAATGAGCTCTCATCTCTCAAGACGGTTCTAATGCATGCTCCAGAAAAAGGGATCTCTCGTATCTAAAGCTTTGGCGATTCCCTCTTAGTGATACAATGGATGAAATGGAACTTTATTTTGATGAATTTATGCTTTAGCAATTATTCCTAGACATAAAGAATTTAGAATTTTCTTTTTCTCACATTACCTTTGCACATTTATATAGAGACAAAAAAATTAATTTTGATAGGTTGTCCAAAAAAGGCTTGGAGAAACAATAAGGAACTAGGGAGATCAATGAGTCACATCGGGGATACCTTACCTCTTATTTTCATAAGTCTTAGATTTAAAGTTCTCACTATTTCAGAAATGATGGATGATTGTGCTGATTGTTTTTTGAACTAAGTGCGAACACGTTATTTGACCCTATAAGGTTTCTATACCTTTTTGTTAAGTATTTATGAAACATAGATGATATCTTGTGGGAATTAGGGAGTCCCTAAATTTTCATAAAGCATATACATGTTTTTCTTTTGCACTAATTATACACATGTCAACATTTTTAAAACATATTATTTTGTTTAATTCCCATAAAACTTGAAATACTTAGACTTTTTTCCCTATAAAAAAATATGTGTCTATATATAAATATAGGAAGNTTATTGTTTAAACTATTTTTTTTTTTTATTGTTTAAAGTAGGTTAAATTTGAAATGAAATGTCATGTTCTATATTAATAATAATAATGACAATAATTTTTTTTATATATAACACTAAATTAATAAATATAATAAAATATTAATTGGTTAATTTAAGTAATTAAATAAATAAATTAAAATTAAATTAATATAAAAACTTACTATTCTTAAATAACGTGGTATTAAATAAACTGGACACTCACGCACGAAAGTCCTCATGTGGCTCTATGTGCAACTAAGTTAAAAATATAATGCAGTACATAGCGAAAAGCACCGAGGCATTCTTTTTCTTTTACCACCTTGACTCATAAATCCTTTCTTTTAAGTGACACGCTCTTTAAACAAATGAAAAGGGAAAATGTCGAGTATGAGTTAAATTTCTCAATTATATTATAAAATATATTAAAAACAAGAAAAATTGGTCAATTATATTATAAATTATATTAAAAAATATATTGAGTATAGATAAAAAATTACATTGAGTATGAATCAAATTTGCTTAATTATTTCTATCCTTAATATAAATTATTAATAATTTGAAATTTTATAATAAATGGTAGCATTAATGATATGCGTATGTTGTCAAAGGTAAATCATTGGTTTGAATAATGTATAAATTGTTAACAATTTGAAATCTTATAATAAGTGGTAGCATTAATGATATGCGTATGTTGTCAAAAGATAAATCAATGGTTTGAATAAATAAAATAGCCTCGTTTCTATACAACTTATACGTGAATAGAATTGATGATTCAATCCATAATAAGCTATCACATAAAGTTAAACTCACTTTATTTTATAATACTAATAAAATAAATCTATAATCAACTATCACATAAAATCAACCTCACTTTATTTTATAATACTAATAAATAATTATATTAATAAATAAACAATTATACTAATAAATAAATATAAACCTAAAAGAAATGTGATAAATATTTTGATAAACAAATACACTTTAATGTGATTATCAATGAGGACATATATTATTTTATAATACTAATAAATAATTGTATTAATAAATAAACAATTATACTAATAAATAAATATAAACCTAAAAGAAATGTGATAAATATTTTGATAAACAAATACACTTTAATGTGATTATCAATGAGGACATATATTAGTTGACCATAAATTCCATGCTTAGAATAAGCATTAAAGAACAGTGTTCGAAACTAAACATTGGCTAGCGTATGCCAAAAGTCGACTAACATTTGATGAAGTTGTCCTTGCATAAAGTAATTGCTTGAGAAAATTAAAAGGAAAATATGTTGTAAGAAATGTAAAGAGAATAGAACTTAATGAATATATATTTGATTTATTATTTTATTATAAATATAACAATTATGAGATTTGATTTATTATTTTATTATAAATATAATAATGATGAGATTAGAGGATTGTGAATTGAATTATAACAAAGTTAAGGGTAAGTTATTTATTAAAATTGAAATTTCGTGTGTAACATTGCATGTAAATGGTTATAGGAATACAACATATCCAAATACTTATTAGTTTATCCGCAACATCAAAAATGTATTTTTAAGGGGGAAAAACTATACAACTGGTCAAAAAATTGACATGCACTGCAACACTAAAGGAAGCGCGTGCACAATGGGCGGGCCAAAGAAGCCCATAGAGCCCATAATGCGCCATATGCGCGACTGTGTACAAAAAAAGATGTGCAGTCCTGTGAATGACGCATTTATGGTTCTTGTCAGCCCCTCACCCACTTCTGGACCAGCTCCCAACTTGATTTGACCCTCAAATCCGAGCTGAATCCGAATGGGGAGCTAGTCGAAGGCCTAAGGGTGCCCAAAAGGGCCCATTGTCCACACTAAGAACCAGTTGCATATTGTCTCAAAGACATGCTATAAATGGAGGCCATGGGTGAACTAATAATTTAAGAATCTCACAGTATTGTTATGTTGTCTCTATCCTCCCTCAAGAAACCTCTTTTTTTCTTGGAGAATTCTAGCAACATCTCAATAAGCTATTCACCTCACCTCTTGCAGGAATATGCTTGGATTTCTTCACCATTTTCTTTCTAGTTTGTCATTGTAAGAAGAGCTCTCAAATAGGGGACTCAAGATCCCTCCCAAGGAGAAAGAGGGGATCCATAAGTCCTCCTTTCTCTACAGTTTTTTCCAACTAATATAGTTATCCATTGGTGGCATAATCATTTGTCATTTGGTTGATTGATTTTGGTTCAAAGTTTTTTATGCATTTTAGTTTTATTTCTTTAGTTGTTTGATTATTTCATGTTCTTGGATCGTTTAATTCATACACTAACCTCTTTCTTGTATAGCAAGCCCAACTAGACTTGTAAGTGCCATTGCTTTGCTCACACAAGTTGCGAAACAGACACAACAGATTGGCGACCATACTGGGGAATAAGATATCAATTTACTCCCTATTTGGGTTGTTTGAGCACTTTGTTTTGACCCATTTTTCTTGCAGGAACTATAACCGGCCTAGCCCTACCTGTCAAGAGTTATGTTTGGAGCTAGAAGAGGAGAATCCCACTTAAAATGCCCCCCCCCCCGATGTGTATCAGAACATGCATGGGTGTTCCAGCCCACAAACACACATTCTGAACATCGTGCACCAAAATCACTTCGTTCCTCTGCGCATTTTGTGCACTGTGTGCCAAAAGACCCTTGATTCTTTGCGTATTTTGTGCCCACAACGCCTCTGTCTGAACTGTAACCTACGCATTTGTCCATAATTTCAACATTGTAAGAGTTTTTGTGAGAATTTGAAGGCCCCTAGCCTTCAAAATCTTACTTTTATTCAATTTATAAATGCACTACACTTAGATTCCTATCCCACATCAGAGGTTAGTCAAAACATAAGCACTTAGGGGTTTAAAAGGAACCACATTTCTCCTCTTTTTCTTTAGTTGCCACATGGATGGCTTGTTTTGATTGTAAAAGTTAAGTTAAGAGTTTTTGCTATCACATATAAAAACAATTGCATTGGGACCATAAATCAAACTTTAATCATTGAGTATCCTCTTCTCTCGCACCATAGAGCGATCTTGAGAATAAAAAAAGTGATTAAAGAGACATTTCATCTCCCTTAAAAAAATATTTAGGGGAGGACCAAGCCCCCCTAGGGATCCTCTTAGTTTCTTTTCAAACATATTAACTTTGTAAGGGCCCATACATGCCCACATGTTGCAAAATTAGGATAGTTTTAGAAATTACTTTCTAAGTTTACATCAATAGGAGATTTTAAAGATTAAAGTAACGGGCCCATACATGCCCACATGCTTGCAATCTAGGATAATTTTTCAAAATCTTTCTCATATTAAATCACATTAGGGAGCTTAAAGGATTTGTAAGGACCCATATTTCCACATTATCAATCCTTAGGGCTTTTAAAATTCTGCAAGGTTGTACCAAAGACATATAGCAAGATAGGTAATCAAGATTTGTAAGGACCATAGGAAGTCCAAATGTTGCAAATTGACACCTAACTTATTAAAAATTTGGCACATTTTATCACTTGCCGACACACAAAGTGACTCCTCACTCACATAATTTCATCTCGAATTGTGGAGGTTGAAGTAAGTTTCCTCCAAAGGGATTCTGAAACATCCCACTATTTCTTGAAGAAATTATCCACACCCACTTAATCCAAACAAGATTGGTTCACACCCCCAATCTCTCGAACAAACCACATCTAATTTAAATTATTTTTAAACTCACTAAGTTTTCCTCCACAGGAGGTGCCAAAATAATTTTTTTTGTCTAAGTAGCATCTCGGGGGTAGGCATCCAAATAACCCCCCATTATCTGGTTCTCACATCTTCAAAACATTAGAAGTTGACAAATAAGGAACTTTTAAATCCTCCAAGTCAAGTGTTCCTAACACCATAAGGTAGGGAGATACCTGTGAAGGGTCGAAGGCCGAGGTCCGTTTGTTCTGTGCGTCCCCCCTTGAGTCACCTAACTCTTGGAAGGGATCCAACCCGTGACCCATTTCAAAGGCCGAAAAACTAAATTTCGCACTTTGACCGAGGTACCTAGTGGAAAAATTTAGAACATCTACCCAAGTGGCAATTGTGGGCTGCAATTGCACCTTGATCAGATTTTGTGTGGATATTGGGAAATATCACCATCTCTTTCAGGATATGCACCCTCTACCTCTCATTATAACTGATTGTTTCATCCTTCACTAGTTCCTCTTTTGGTGGCTTTAGACCCCACTATTGAGTGATATTGGAAGGTCCAATGCTATTTGAGAGGAAGGGCGTTACGTCTTTATAGGACACACACATTTTTTTTCTTTGTTCTCCCACGCGGACAAAATACACCTACCCACATGTATGCTTCTTTTTAATTGATTTATGTATGATGCTCATTTGATTACATTCAATTGTGAGATATATTATGAAGGTCCAAATTATACAACTCTTTTCTTCATTTATTGCTCTCATCACCATGTGCACACATTCACTTTGCAAGAAAGACATCATACAGGACCCACAAAATCCCCTTCGTTCCAGACGCTTGAAAAACCTCCCTCCTATCCTAAGAGGAGTTCCTAGTCTCGCCAACTCATTGTATCAACCATCTCACACCCCTGTGAGTGCCACTATTTTGGGATCATATTTTCTTGGTTCCACCTTAGTTGGTTATACTTCCCAAGGCCATCCATCCACTATCTCTCCTTCACAAGGAGGTGGGGGGGAATCTTCTTCTCAAGGGAGAAGAACAACCCCACCAAACCCCCCTCAAGGGTGAGGTCCACTACCTACTCACACCATGGATGGAAATAACCCTACACTGCCACGACCCATGCCATATTTGGCATCCCGCAACATTCCTGATTTGAGTAAACTCACTAATGATCCTATCTTACATGAACCCACATGCCCCAATATGCTTACCAAACAACCTTCAAACATTCCCAAGTTTGAAGGAAAATCGGGAGAAGATCCCTCCAACCATGTCATGACCTTCAACTTATGGTTCTCTTTGAACAACATCATGGATGACTCTATCCACTTAAGGTTATTTCAACGCACACTCACCGGTCCATTAGCGAAATGGAATGTGGACAAAAAATCAGGGTCCCACGTGACTTTTGAATCCTTGGCCAAAGCGTTCTTGGACTTATTTCAACTACTAGTTCATCATGGCACTAGTCTAGAACTACTCTCTGAGTGAAAACAAACCTCAGCTACACATATTGTCAACCACATTCATGAATGGTGTCGGTAGCATAGTTTATGCAAAGCAAAAACCACCAAAGAACAACGTCTCGATTGGTTTGTCAAATCACTCGTCTCTATCCTTTCCAAAGATGTGGCATCCACCTTCCCCTAAACCAAAGAGGAAGCCATCATCAAAGCCCAATAGTACAACCTCATTTATGCTTAGTCGGGTTACTTATACAAAGTAATATCTGATGCCCTGAGACCCACACCATTCGGCCAAGACAAACCTGGGATGTCTCACGTGGAAGATAGATTCATTGGTACCACCACACACCACAATCCATACATCCAACCACCACCTATGTATGGTACACCCCAATATCCACCAATGTATGGAGGTCTATCTTATTACCCTCTTCCCCTTTACAAACAACCATATCCTGTTTCCCTTCCTCCACCCATGAGTGGACCCTTGTCGGCAACCATGATGTGCTCGACCTCTCAACTATTTTTAGGTGCCCCTTATACCTCATCTTATAACCTGAGAACTATTGAAAGCGCTACGCCTTCTTATGCACCCTACGGATCGTTGCCACAAAACAACCAGTATTTTCCATTTCCTGGTCCTCCAAAGTCGGTTGCGGATCCACAAGGACAACCACACGCCGGTGTTAACTTTGTTCAACCCTCTCTTGATCAACAATTTAAAAATTTTGAATAGTTGAATATGACAAATCCAACCCATCAATTGAATAATGCCAAGAAGAAATGAAAAAAACAAAACAATAATAACCCAGGACCAGGGGGAAATAAACCCCAACAAAACCACCCTATTGGGGGCAACCAGAATCAGGGTAACCAGAACCCCCAAGGGGAAAATAACAACAAACGCTAAGGGAGGAACAAAAACAACAACCTCAGGACAAAATTCCCTTTTTCTCTTCGTGGTGAGAATGGACATGACACTCACCATTTCCCCAAAATTTTCGACTTAAAATGGATGAAAGACTCCATAAACGTGCCACGTCCTCCAATGTCGCCTGCCCTTAGCAGGACCCAAAACAGTATTTGCAACAACCACCCCTGACTATGTTGCAAAACCCTATTCCACAACAAGGTGTGATGAATAACCAATAGGAGATGCATCCTGTCCCACTGACGCCAGTCGTCCCTCTTAGGCAACCCGCTTTCACCAGGACCTTCTTCTTCGCTGGCCCGAAGAGTTAGAATGCTCTTCAACCCCCTGCCAGGAGTTCTCGATACCCACATAAACTCTCCACTGATCTCCCCTTTGCTTGTCGGGAAATCGGGTTTCATGATATCGTGAAACCTGAGTGTGCGGTTCTCGTGCTGTCCAAAACTCTGAACCCCAATGGGTCAAAGAGTCAACGTTTCCGTTCTTGTTGGGGATTTCCCTATCAGAAAATCGGCGCGTGCAATGTCGCGGTTCACTTGCACTACAAATCTCCGAACCCTGATCTTCGATGGCACATGCGCTATCTCCTCGCCACGTCACCTCCTCTCTCCTCTCTATCGGGAATCGCGGGATCACGATTTCACTGTTCACAAATCCTTTGCATTTGAAAACTCTGAATGTTGAATCCTGACCTCACGGGATCTGATGCCACCTGTCCCCATAATGATCGATGGCTCCGATTAAATCGGGAAATCGCCAATCGCGATTTCGACCAGTGTGAAA
>SNQJ01S0042025.1:32695-47957 GCA_010110895.2 Picea sitchensis
TGCCTCTTCCTCTACCTCTGGTACGAGGAAAAGTGTTGGCATCAGCATAACCGCCACCCTGCTCTGTATGCTGTCTCCTCGGCTCAACATATTTCTGTCTTTGCTATGAGGTTCCACCTCTTTCAGCTTTACCCTGAGGTTTTTTCCATTCCTCCTTGGGCTTCTGAGTTCTTTCTTGGGCAACTGCCTTGCCTCTGGGCTGACTCCTGCCTTGCCCTCGCTGACCTTGCTTGCGGCTCATATTTTCCTCGGCTTTCAGAGCCATCTGGTACGCATCCTCAACTGTCTTGATGGTTACCATGCTCAATTCATCCTGAATGTCATACCTTAGACCATTCAGATATCTTTCCACCTTCTCATCATCACTTTCTCGATGACCTGCTCGAATATTGAGCTTATAAAATTCCTTGGTGTACTCCTTCACCGTCATCAACTTCTGTCTCAAGTTTTGCATTCGCCTGAATAGTGTGATTTGATAATCCCTGGGGATGAATTTCTCTTTCATATTAGCGATCATCTGATCCCAGCTTTTGATCTTTTGTTTACCCTTGGAATGCCTATCCGCCTGTAGCTCGTCCCACCATAAGGCTACATGTCCCTTCAATCGGGTGACAGCATGTCTGACTTTCTTATCCTCTTCGATCTCCTCATAATCGAAGTAGGTGTCAATAGCTCGGATCCAATCCAGCAACTCTTCTACATCCAGACTTCCCTTGTAGACTGGAATATCCATTTTTGCCTTCGCACCCATCTTGGAAATGGCTTTGATCAATCGCTCGGTTGATGCATCCTCTGTTGTGACCTCTTCTGCATGTCCAGCTTCCTCTTCCACCTCTAAATCACTAAGATCCCCTGCACCAACTCCGCGTCTCTGAGTTGTTTCCATCTNCTGAGATCTCGTATCTGTCGTTCCATATCTGGATTCCCTGCTGGTCTACCTCTTCTTCTCACCTCCCTGTCTTCGGGATCTGGTGACTGTCTTTCTCTTCTTGGCGGCATGATGTCTTCTCCCCTCTCAACAAAGAACTTATCCCGCTCTGATACCACTCTGACGCCAGTCGTCCCTCTTAGGCAACCCACTTTCACCAGGACCTTCTTCTTCGCTGGCCCGAAGAGTTAGAATGCTCTTCAACCCCCTGTCAGGAGTTCTCGATACCCACATAAACTCTCCACTGATCTCCCCTTCGCTTGTCGGGAAATCGGGTTTCGCGATATCGCAAAACCTGAGTGCGCGGTTCTCGTGCTGTCCAAAACTCGGAACCCCAATGGGTCAAAGAGTCAACGTTTCCTTTCTTGTCGGGGATTTCCCTATCGGAAAATCGGCGCGTGAAATGTCGCGGTTCACTTGCACTACAAATCTCCGAACCCCGATCTCCGATGGCACGTGCGCTATCTCCTCGCCACGTCACCTCCTCTCTCCTCTCTATCGGGAATCGCGGGATCGCGATTTCACCATTCACAAATCCTTTTCATTTGAAAACTCTGAATGTCGAATCCCGACCTCCCGGGATCTGATGCCATCTGTCCCTATAATGATCGACGACTCCGATTAAATCGGGAAATTGCCAATCGCGATTTCGACCAGTGTCAAACTCTCACCTCAACAAACTCTGAAGACCGAATCCCGATGGGTCTTGGTCCTTTCTTCATGCGCCTAAGGACTAAATCTTGCGCAACTCTCTGAGATCTGATGGTCAGTGGAATTTCGCAAATCTATCCTGTGAACCCTGGCCGTTGCTTCTTTCTCCTTGTGGAATCCTTCCATTTCAAAGCTCTATCATGTTCGAACTTTCTCCTGGGTCCTTCTCCCAGGAATCATGAAGGAACTATTCCTCCTGAGCTTGTCAACTCCGACTCCCTCAGAGAATTTGCACACGCTTATTTCACTCGACCTCCAACAACTCTCAAAGTGTGGAGTCTTCCAGACTTTTGGCACTTGCAGCCACAGTAATCCATGTCTCCCTGTGCTCAGACTAGCTACTGAGACTTCAATGTCAGCCTGCACTCCTCCTGCACGGCTCTACCAACCCAAATCGACTTCTGGGCGAATGAGAATAAGGGTTTAACTATCTAGCCTCATCAACGCACTCTATGTGGATGAATTCGACTGCACTCTATGCAGGAATCTCCTGGCTCAGACAGAGAAAAAATTGAAACTCATTCTCTTCTTTCTCAGGCTTCAACTAAACTATGAAACCACATACACAACATATCAAAGCAAATGTATGACATAAAGCAAACATTCATGAGCATAATATCAATGCAGAGAAAACAACACAAACCATGAAATTGAATCAGAGACTCTCTTCTATTAATTCAATCTGTACATGAGTGTTCTCCACAAGTTCTATGCTTGCTCCTCTCTTCTGAATGCTTCAATAATCATCCAATGTACAAAGGAGGGTGCCTATATTCCATTTGCCCTCTCGAATTCTACAACTATCAAATCTACAATTAATTCCTATCTAACAACATTAAATCTATTAAATTCCTTCCTATCTACTAAGGACGAGAGATTAAAGGCTCAAGGTCCCCTTTACAATACAAGTGTGCTTCTTTATGAATGCCTTCATTAAAGAGCGACGCAACAATCCCAAAGTAATTCAAAATGTATGCTGGCGCTGTCCAGCTGTCTTTTCTGCTCCACACGCTGGCTCACTTGATGAGTGAGCGATGCTCCTGCATCACCCACCACCAATAGAACAATATCAAAACCTTAGAAACCCAACAGATCGCAATATCCTCCTAACTAGCGAAGAATAAATTCTTCTGCAAATGCGTAGTCGTCAATACAACACACCCCCTGAAGCTACTCCTACCACTTCAAAAGCAATTCTAGTTACATATGGATAACCCTTGATGATTTCGCACCCTAACACTAAACCTGCCATTCGTATCCCTCGCATCATGTTACGGTCGAATGTCAACAACCCTCAGGTTAGGGCGACACAAAATTACAATCTGGTCAATGACTTGGCGCAATCTCCTGCAACCATGTAGGTATTAGAGGTCCTCCAAACTTGTCCAACTCAACAAAAATCCTTACTTTCCTCCTTGAGGGCAGTTGACCCAACTGATACTAGACTCATCACATTTGATCTAGATTGTGGGGAACCTCGTCTCCCCACTTTGGTATCTTTCCAGGTACAAGTAAAGATTTGGAACATCACGGTTCATCGATGTATCATTGATGAAGGTGCATCCACATGCATCATGTCCAATATTGTAAGGAAGAAACTTGGCTCCCCTGAGATAATACCATCTTCCATCACGTTAATAGCTTACGATGGTTGACCATCTTCCCATGAAGGGCTCTTTCAAAACTTCCCCGTTTAAATCAGGGGCAAAACCATTCTTATCGTCAGTTAGGTTATCGATGCCCCACTCGATTACAACATCTTTTTTGGATGTAGCTACATGTACGCTATGAATTCCATGGCCTCTTTTCTGTTTTGAATGATGATGTTCCCCCACAATGGGAAGATCATCACCATCGATCAAGTTTCACATTACAAGTATAACCACTCCTCCAACATCGATAACATATTACCTCTTTTATGCACTAGTTCTGACACATATCCACTCATGGATATGGGCCCCATAATTTTCAAGGACCCATCTTTGTTGGGGGCATACCATGGAGCACCACCGCTCATACATCCCTTAGCACAAGTGTGTGTCATATATTCTAATGGAACTAAAATTGGAGATACCATTCCTCCCACTGAGGCTTCTCCACTTCCCAACATCCCACCAGTTGAAGAAATTCTACCTCAGGAATTACCTGAGAACCCTACGACACCGCTTATCCCCAATTTCACCCCTCCCCAAGGGAAAATCCCATATTGGGAGATAATTCCCCAAGCCATCACTAAAATCCCCTTCTTCTACCCCCACCAGCCATACAAGATTTTCAGGTAGCCGCAATGCTTACCCTTCCCAACATGGTGCTCTCCATTTCAGTATGGTATCTACACCCACCCACGATGGTTCCTTAACCATCCTTCCCTCCCCAATAAGAGTCAATCCCAATGCATATTGCAGTACTAACTCTGACCACACCACCCTCACCCCCATTCGACAGCACCACTACTACAGCTAGGGGCAGGCAAAAGAAGAAAGATCCCACAACTCCATTTCCTCCCCGAGTTCAACCTTTTTGCACACTATGCAAAAGGGAGGGACACCCCAGTAATATATGTCCTTCTCTTCCCGTGTTACGCAATCTAATCCGACTCCCTCGAGCAACTGCATCGCTCAGTGCTTCTTCAAGCACACCTAGTTCTACTACAACATCCCCTGTTACAGGAAACAAAGGGTTTTGAACCAAATTTTCGTGTGCCATTTTTTTAGAGTATGTCCACTATACTCATCATTTCCCATCTCTACCTCAATTTCGATAAACATTGACGTCCATACGCAAAAATTTTCAGCAAGATCCCTCTCCACCCAAGTCGTCAAGTACCCACGTCATCGACATCCATTATGTCTCAACCTCAGTCAATGAATGAATGAGGTGCCCTTGCTCTATTTGTGAATCACTTGATCATTTTACGTACTAGTGTCCTTTGATCATTGAATATAGACGTCGTCAAATGGACCTTATTCAAAATCCGCCATCCACCTCACTTCCAGTACTATTAGTGATTCCCTCCATCCCTTCTCTAGATACTATTCACATCACCTCCCCTGAACCTGAGTCACTTCCCACCCCTCCATGGTTCATGGATAGACTGTCTGAGGATTTTCCCTCAAAGCCTCCCAATTCTATGATTCATTTCCCTTAGGAAATCTTACCCTCGACCATAATGTACAACCCACACTGTCTAGACATTTGGTTTATGTCAAGCACGCTATCTCACCATAGTTGTGATAACCTCTATGTCTTCACCACTTGAAGACAACCAAATGATGATAGCCACCAACGTTACTTCCGATGATCCCCTATATTCTCATATACTCCATTGTGACGAAGATATCCTGGAGGAACTAACTACCCCCGATTTCCCATGGAATGTGCTCCATCATCAAGCACTTTTCCTCTCACAAGAGGTCTTTCACCCATCTGATCGATAGCCACAAGCTCCCGTAATATTCCAAATCACCTTACAACACTCTCGCCATATCACCAACTGTGTCAATGCAAATGAGGTGGCATTGTGGGCCCACAACCCATATATAGGGGCCTTCTTCTCACATCACGTCCAGGTAGACATGCTCATGTTCAAAATTAAAAAATAATTGTTATATGTTTTGTATCTTCAGATATTATTCACGTCAGGTATTCAATTTTAATGTGTACAGGTACTCGGTCATCACACACCAGCGCGACCCCTTCAAGTATATGATCGACACTGGGACGTAATCATTCCCTTTGAATCTCAATTTCATCTCCAGTCACACCCTTCAACATTTTCCTTTAGGGTCCCTATATCCTGATCTGCAATACTATCACCTCCACTGCATTTTTGTACTGTCACCCGGTAGCACTCTCCCCCACATGAGTTGTCCCATTCATAGTCCCCCTTGGAACTTTGACACTCATGTCTCTTTCACCCCCTAGGGATGGGAGTCTTGATAGTCTTACGCATTTCCAAGAATCAACCACATACTCCTTATCATCATTTTTCTATCTTTCCCAATGGAGTCCCAGGTTATCTCATCACAATTCTATTTTGGCTACACCTCCGTAGTATCATTAACCCTCCATTTCACCCACAATTAGTTTTCCCATCTACAGATTTCCCTCCATTCATTTACCTCATACAAAAACCCACCCATGCAGTCCCCACCCTCCACCAGTCATCCACGCAACTTGTGCCCTCATAGGCCAAGCCATCTTGCACTGGGGCACCCGTTTCTGTATCTGTACACTCATCCCAAATTATTCTTTATTTATTTGGTAATTGTAAAAAGCCTTTCTTTCCAGCATTTACTTAGATTTTTTTTGTCATCCTTGACGACCTTCTTTTTTATGGAAAAGCAACCCATGTCATCCTTAGTTGGGGAATTCACTATTCTCTACTCCTATTGACATCATCCATAAACCCTGAGTATCCCACAGTCCATGTACCCATGATCTCTGAGTTTGTCCACCTCATCACGCCTTTGGAACAATTTAACACCATGTTTAGTCATCCCCTTGACACTAGATATAGTTTCACGGTTTCTACCAATAATCCTTCCAACATACCCCCAACCAAAGGAAGTCTTGAGTCTCACCGCATCTTTACTTTGTTCATGTTCCTTATCAGTTCCTGATCTTATCCAGTGTATTTCATGAAGATATTTTTCTTCTTGGAGTCGCGTCTCCCTTTCTGTTGACATTAGCACAATTTCCAGAAGGGAGACAATATATTGACTCTCATTACCTTTACAATGCGGAGTTTCGGACGACATAGAGAGAACCATAATTTCTCTCTGCTATCATTGACCCCCATAACATTCGATTTAAACACAATCTAATGTTACAGTGGGTCTTACTATGTGACTATTGCAGTTATTTTATAGTAGTCGAAGACCTCTGAATTTGTTAGGCCGTCAATGCCTCCAAGTCATCGACACTTCTTATAGGTGTCCTTGCCTTGTTTCAGAGTATTTTCACCATCATAATTGTCGTCTTCCAATATCAAACTGCCCCGAAGGGCACTGCAGTTATCTACATCAGCATACAACTTCAGTTACTGTCTTACATTTTTTGAGTTACATGACATGAGCATGGGGCATGCCTTCCTCCTTTGTATACATATTTTATTTATCTACCTAGAGATTAAAGGTTTGGGTTCCACTGTTCCCCCTCTCTCGCTGACAGGATCACTCTTGCAATTCTTATCAACACTCTTCATTACAATGGTACTCTCAGTAGAATAAACATTGATATATTTCAGCTATACGTATGCCCCTAACCTCACACATTAGGAGGCATATGTTATCACTGAAATTTCATCCGCAACATTGCATGCAAATGGTTACAGGAATACAACATCTCCAAACACTTATTAGTTCACCTGTAGCACCAAAAATGCATTTCCAAGGGGAAAAAACTATACAACTGGTCAAAAAATTGACATGCGCTAGAACATTAAAGGAAGCCCGCGCACAGTGTGCAGGCCAAAGAAACTCATAGAGTGCACAATGTGCCCTATGCGTGACTGTGTATGAGAAAAGTCGTGAACTCCTATGAACGACGCCTGTATGGTAATTGTCGACCCCTCACACACTTCTAGACCAGCGCCCAACTTGATTTGACCCTCAAATCTGAGCTGAATCTGAATGGGGGGTTGGTCAAAGACCTAAGGGTGCCCTAAAGGGTACCATGTCCACACTAAGAACTAGTTTTCTATTTCCTCAAAGACATGCTATAAATGGAGGGCATGGGTGCAATGAGAATTTAAGAATCTCATTGTATTTTTATGCTACCTCTATCCTCCCTCAAGAAACCTCTTTTCTTTTTGGAGCATTCTAGCAACATCTCAATAAGCTATTCACCTCACCTCTTGAGGGAATAGGCTTGGATTTCTTCACCATTTGCTTTCTAGTTTATCATTGTAAGAAGAGATCTCAAATAGGGGACTGGAGAGCCCTCCCAAGGAGGAAGAGGGGATCCATAAGTCCTCCTTTCTCTACAGTGTTTTCCAACTAGTATAGTTATCTATTGGTGGCATAATCATTGGTCATTTGGTTGATTGATTTTGGTTCAAAGTTTCTTATGAATTTTAGTTTTATTTCCTTAGTTATTTCTTTACTTGTTTCTAGTTTAGTTGTTTGTTTATTTCATGTTCCTGGATTGTTTAATTCATACACTAACCTCTGTCTTGTCTAGCAGGCCCAACTAGACTTGTAAGTGCCCTTGCTTTGCTCACCCAAGTGACAAAACAAACACAACATTGTTTATTTTATTTTATTTATCCATATGAAAATTTCTAATTTCTATTTTAAAAAAAGAATGAAAATCACATTCTTTATACACTTTAAGCACATGTATAAAATAAGATGAAAATTGAAAGGATTTCGTATTTTCCCCTCAATATATATGGATCACAAAGATCATAGTACACAGAAAGAAATCACATCCCCACATTTTGCTTATTGATTTTATACTTATAGTTATGCCTAAAAAAATAATTCTTATGACAATATTTAGAAGTTCACATTACATATTATAATCTAAAGTACTAAAAGGCAAATAATAGTGAGACTGAATCCTCAACACTGGTCTTCCAATCAAAATATAGAAGACCTTGACTTTGTCAATGTACTAGAGATAGGTTCTTCAAAAATCGATAATTCAACTTTAACTTGTTAACCTTGTTTTGAAAAAGAATCAACAAACATTTTATGTTTACGATGTACATGACTATATGATATAGCATAGAAAAAGGATGATTCCTCTTATAATTGATTTTCCAAATCTTCCAATTGAACATATCGAATTTTAGTGTCTGTTTTCATCCATTGAATGACCAGGGAGGAGTACCCATAGACCTACAATATCCTAACCCCTTTATGCATGGTTATTTTCAAAAGAGGATGAAGGGACATCATTTGAACATAACAGTTTGACCCAATTCCCATACCAACCTTGAATCTAATGTCGAAGTAAGTCCTATATAGGAACAAAACACCTCCTACATTGCTAAAATTAGCATGCCCTTTTATAGCACCATCAAAGAAACCGTAGGGAGAGGATTTGTTGATATATAAGTCTCTCACCTATTTTTGTCGTCTTATTTTTAAAGTTGATTTGCATCCATGAAAAATACCATAAATTTGATTGTAAACTTTGAAGTAGGATTTTTTTTCCCTTCAAATATCTAGGCATTATATGCTAGGAAAATACCCCATATAGTGAGACATGGGATTGCTCTAAAAAAAATTAATTTCTTTTCTAGAACCACGCTCTAAGGCATTCCTCCACTGAAGTACCTCTCAATTTTTTTTCCATTATGATTAGTTTTTCTAGATCTTTCCATAGATGTTGAGCATATGGAAATTATTTCCACATCCTCTATGCATAACAAGAAAACACTAGGTCCTTGTCTTTTTCGTTTAAGTAATAATTCCCATGTTGGAACTTATTCCTGAGTGTGATCCATAGGAAGATTATTGTCTTCTTAGATTCCTTTATTTTCCATATTTTATTTCACCACCACACTTTATCTTGACAAAAAATATCCATTAAATATTCCTAACCTAACTTTTCACTATGCATTATTGTCAATTTACTTTTAACTCACATCAAATAATCCTTTGAATCAATTATTCTTATATATACTCTTTTAATCTCATTAAGATGTATTTGTGAATTGTCCATCCATTTTCCAATGAGCTTGAAAGACTTTGTTGATTTCTTGCCTTGTTACTAAACATTTTGTTGCATTAATATCTGTGACAATCTGATATAAATAGTTTTTTCATGAAGATGGTTTATGAGATTAAGGCTTAGAGTAATTTATACACCACATCCATAATTGTATCTAAGCCAATCCTTGTATTCTTCTCATTGCTAACCTTCCATGTAAGAGATTTTCTAGTAAGAAGGAAGGCTAGTAACATGGTCTTCCAATGTTTTGTGTAGTTCCCCATTTTATTTGATTATTTAGAGAGATTGGATCTTATTATCTAAGGGAATTTTGCTTACAAATTGATCCATTTTATTGACCTTTTAAATGATGATGAAACTCAAACTCTTTTATTATTTGGTTAGATTTAAGTGATGATTTTGAATGAATTTATTTAAATTTTTTATATCATAACATAGATGAATTAAATGTACATTGATGTTACGAAATGAATGTTGTTAATTCATATGATTACGAGACATTAAAATGAAACTATTGGATACAATAACTTGCATATGGTGATGATGATTTGTTTAGTGTGATAAGAAACTACATTTTTATATTGATGTGGGATTGTGTCAACATTATATTGGACCATAGATTGAGTCAAGGTATTATAATATGTTAAATGGTTAATGTTATGTTTTGATTTGGATTATGGAATTATTTTATGTGTTCATTTTAGCGTGTTCAAGAACATGAAACATGCGTGTCGATTAGTCCACATACAATCATTGGGGTTGTATGGAAGTGTATATAGTATCACTAGGAGAGTAGAAACAACATTCATGTTTCCACCTACTAGCACTCCTTTTCCATGACCTAGGTTGAACCTATAGTGACTCTTTCACTTAGAGGTTACATGTTTCCATGAGTATAGACCACATATTCAATCACTCATAAGGTTTATCTTAAGAGTACACAGTGACATGTTAGCCTTCTTCTTTAGTGATAATTAGTCTTTGAACAAGGTAGTGACAAAGTTGAGTTAATGTAATCTCAACACTTGCACCATTTCCCGCACCAATAAATTTGGATGCTTGAAAGGAATGCATAAACATGGCACCCTTGGTACTTACTAAAAGGTAACTCTTGAAGGTCATGAAGAAGAAGGACACAATTTATATTGGTTATAGCTTATCAAGTATATATTGAAATAATTTTGATTAAAGAATATAAAAGATGAATTCCTTAGTATGCATGTTTTATTTAATATCAGAAAAAATGTTCATATAGTTTATGCATTGTAATATAAATGGAAAAGTTAATTAAATGGATAAAAGTATGATTGAGCATATAGATAATTTAGTATCCCATAATAAGAGAAAGAGAAGTGATTAGTTAATTTGAAATCATTTAGAAAAATAATTGCAATCTAGGATTGTGCATGAAATGAAAATAAAATAAAATTAAAGGTCAAGAAGATTTAGAATTTATCCATATGAACTAATGTGGATGACTCCTCAATAGATAAGGTTTGTCATGGCCACCACCTCCCTTTTGAAACTCTCAATGGAGGTTCCATGCTAGATCAATATGTTTCTCCTTCATAGAATATTGACGTAGGAATCGTGCAAGAGTAGAGTTCTATTATATCCAAGATACTAAACACCCATGTGGGATGAGAAAGAGTAGAGTTCTATTATATCCAAGATACTAAACACCCATGTGGGATGAGAAAGAGTAGAGTTCTATTATATCCAAGATACTAAACACCCATGTGGGATGAGAATTGGTGTCGGTGGATCCATGCATTGTAGAAGGGCCATGACCATTGTTGAATCTTGAAAAGGGATTCAACAAAACTTTTCTAGTAGAATATGAGTTTCGATGGGATATTTCTCCAAGGAAACGAAGGTGTTCAATTCCCTAGTTCGATCTTTGACTCCAACAAAATCACTTTTTCCAAGACAAATCCATTTTCTGAAAAGGATGGAAACCATCCTTCATCTTCAACTCATACCTTTGAATCCAAGAAGGAAATACCTGATTTTGTCTAAAAGCGCTTTAATTGGAATTTTTATAGGAATATAACTGAATCTAAAATATATGGAGACATGGGTAGTAGAAAAATGGTCTCCAAATATTAATGGATAGATCACTGCATTTTCTTCTAGCTGTGGGTTTTATATATTTTTCTTTTTTAACAAGGACGAGACATGGGTAGTAGAAAAATGGTCTCCAAATATTAATGGATAGGTCACTGCATTTTCTTGTAGCTGTGGGTTTTATATATTTCTCTTTTTTAACGAGGACGAGTCAGATCTTATATTCAAATCCGGGTCTTACTTCATGAGATCCATGGGAATGAACTTGTCCCCATGGATCCTTAATTTCAATCAAGAACATGAAATTATAGCAGCATATAGCAGCATAAATTCATAATATAGAACATGATATTATAAAACTTGATGGTTACTCCATCCATCAAGTTTGATTCACAAGGATTCTAGGAGTCCCTTCTCCAGATAAACCTCAATGCATATTCTTGTGCAAGAGCATAAATTCAATTTTGATTCTACCTAGTTAATGAAATGAATCAATTTGTTTCCAACTACACTAAGAAATTATCTGGGCATTGAATTCTATAGCAGTTTTATCGGGCATTGAATTCTGTAGAATACATTCTACAATGTAAATGTAAGAAATGCAGCAATGTAATTACGCCGTAAGGCGTTCCCCTCTCCGACGCTTATGCTTTTCAGCCGTTTTTTGTTAGCGAAGGACCGTCCGATCCTTTTCCACAACCATAGATTCCATCTGGAAATGCAGCAAGGCTTCCTCCAAAGTTAGCGAGGGAAGTGATGACATCTCTAGTAGAAAGCCATCCTCATCTCAAAGAAGAAAAAAATATAGACGCTGCGAGATTGAAGTCGCGTCATGTGTTGGACAAGATTATTAGCTCTCGCGGAGCCGTGAAAGCGTGGAAGAAGTTTGTTTTCGCTGAGCAGAAGCCCAATCGTATTTGCTGAAATCCATTGAAATTGCTCCTACTATTTATTTTATTCTACCTTTGGTCGTTGCCTAATCGTTATTACCTTCATAGAACAAGTAGTCTTAGTCGTGGTCTTCTGATCAATTTCTACGGAATCGATTAGGAGAGATTTGTTCAATTTCTAAGAAATCGATTACGAGATATTTGTTCAAGGGCGACTGTTGCGGCTTTGTAAGTTTGATTTTTCGCAATAAAAACATATCAAAAACATATCTTTGTACAACAAACGACTTTTACCACTTATTCATAATATAACTAGCTAGCAATTCTTCGTAATGGTGCAAAGTATATGGTTAGCATTTATAAAATGTGTTTTGGAGTTTCTAGATTTAAAAACAAACAATATGGGAAAGTAGAAAAATGTTAGGCAGTTGAAGCATAAACCTAACAAAATTTTAATGGTAAAGAAAACAAAATGAGGAACAAAAAGGACACAACAACAATCACACAATTGATAGAGTGATTTACTTGGAAACCAAATACTGGAAAAGGGCAATAATAATGGGTAGTGTTATTATTCAAGGGAAAATTACAATAGCCAATCAGAGGCATACAACCATCATCTCCTCTCTTCCCACACAAAACACTCCAGTGTATTGCTCACTTCACTTCTATGGGTATGTTGTATATATAGCATCTACAATATGATCCACCAATGACAAAAACTATTAACTGAAGAGTGCATGCATGCACATTCAATTTTAGTTGATGTGCATGCTACCGCGTGGGAAATTAGTTTGTACTTTTTCCAAAATCTCCACCTTGACAACAATTTACCTGAATTAATTCATCACCTTTCTTGCAAGCCAAGAGAAGCCAAACACCATCTTGTCCAAACTTACCCAATAGATCCTTTTATTCTTCCAAGACATAACCAAAGGTACGTCTCATGTTGTCCAAATCTCATGAATCATAACCACATACTAAATCGCTATAACCACTGTAGGTGATGCTTGAGCTTCTATTTTTGTAAGCACCCATTTCCATGCTCTTCACCCGCTTTTTCCATATGTCTACTCACAACACCAACTGCATGTGAAATGATAACCATTTCCCATCACAGTCATCAAACTACCTATTGACATATGATACTCGAGACATATAACCCTTTTCTTCTTCATTAGTTACGACATAAACTGAAGAAAAAATTACAATGGAAAGCCAAAGGGATTTTACCAGTATCACATTATTCATACCAAATTTCCTGAGTATTTTCATCACATACTTCTATTGTGATAACCAAGCTTACCATCCTTCCTGTCTTTGTGTATTTCCATGTCCAAGATTTATTTTGTTGCTCCGAGATCTTTCATAACAAACATCCTAACCAACTGACCCTGTTGATCTCAAACATGCTTTTGCTTGCTACAAGCATAACATTTAATACCAAGATAATAAATATACCATAAACACAATGGTTATACTCACTTATTGTAAAATTTGTCTCACCATGCGGAAATCAAACATATTTTACCATTTGCATGGCATGCTTCAAGCCATACAATGATTCATAAATTTGCAAACAAACCTTCTATTGTGATTTTGAACTAACCTTTTTGGTTGTTCCATGTACATCACCTTTTTCCAAAAAAACCCATGTAAAATAGTTTTAACATCTAGTTGTACTAACTCAATATCGAGTAACACAACTAGTGCTAACACAACATGACTAGAAACAAGCTTTTAACAATTGGTGAGAAACTTTCATGGAAATCAATACCTTCCAAATACCCTTTTCCTACTAGTCATGCTTTGAACCTTTCATCTTTTACTATGTTTGATTTTATAAAAGGAGATTCATAAAACACTGCATCTTTGTCCATGATGATTCTGTGGGAAGACATTTTGTATCCCTTAACATCATCACCATATCAAATATCTACCTATTTGATCTGGGTCTTACAAAAAATGATGATAAGCATCACAACCAAATAATTTCACATTTGATTAATCACGAGATGACTTGTCCATACCTCTTCTGGAATCTTCCAGTCTTTTGCAATCGATGGTGATCGAGTTACCATATAGCACAACCACTTTTTTCCACAACTGTTGTTGCAACTTGCCATTAGTAAACATGTCTATTCGATCCCAACTTCCTTGCAATACTTTTCACATTCCATGGATATGAACCTACCTTCATCATATATTCTCAAACACTTGATTGACCCTCCAACACATCGACCTCTCTACAGACCCACCTTTCTAAGCTAGACACATTTCTCCACCTAGAAATTTGCATTCAAACAACTTTAAACAAATACATCCAAACCAACCCACGTGAACATGTGTCGCTCACCTCGAGGGACTTTACACTGGAGTCTCATTGATCCAACTTAACACGAAAATTCCCTTCACCAAATCCGACCAAGTAATCCTTCATCGCTTACCTCCAGGGCCATTTACAATGGAGTTCACCAAGCCTTTTATAGGCTTCATTAAATGTAATCCATGGACATAATACCATGAGCTACTTGAAAACATGGACTCAAAAAACCACGTTCTTTGACTACAAACCAAATTTAACTCATTAACTCTTTCACCAAGTCAAGGTTAAGCCAACATACATGCCCCCCCACATATTCAATATACCTAAATCTATATATATACTTTACAAAGATGACCTCATAAAACAAGGTTATGCATGTCTATCCATGTCTTACAGGTGTATGCCCATTTATATACAATCAATCATTTTTACAACTGCAAGGTAAATACATTTATTTTATTTTATTTCATGGTGACTCAACCATCACCACCTTGCAACTTCTATGGGAACACATGTGTTGAGATACACCATACATGTAAAACTTCATCAACCATACTTGTAGCTGAATTTTCTTCTTTTGTGGAGTCCTCTTTGGATGCTTGTTATCTTTTCCAACAATCCTTCTTGAGATGCTCAGATTTTTCATAGCACCAACAT
>SNQJ01S0042025.1:48007-69072 GCA_010110895.2 Picea sitchensis
CTATAGATCAACCTCTGACCATCATTGCTTCTGTTGTTGAGGTTTCTTTACTATATCTTCTCCTCACTTAATTAGAAAACAGAGCTCCCACAACAATGTCATAATCAATGGCATATGTTGAGATGAACCACATAGATCTGAATAGATGATCCCAAGACTCAAGAAACAAACAAAGTAGTGTAACTTCCTTGTCCTCATCTTTGTGCTTTACTTCCGTACTAGATAATTGACAAATTAGAGTATTGAAAACATTTAGGTGATTAAAAATTTTTGTCCCTTCTTTCATCTGTAAGTTGTGCAACTGCCTCTTCAAGATGATATTTTTCATCAAGGACTTTGTCATATAAAGACTCTCCATCATGTTCCACAAACTAGTTGTTGTATCCCCTCCAACGATCTTAAACATGACTTCATCTGCTAGACACAAACAAATGGTACTGAGAGCTCTTGCATCCATATATTCCTAGTCCTTGTCTGTCATATTTGTCAGTTTCTTTGACTTTCCCACCAAATCCTTTTGAAATCCTTGTTGTACAATCAGATCCCACATCTTGAGCTTCCATAGCTCAAAGTTATTCTTTTCGTTGAATTTCTCCACCTCAAACTTAGAAATCTGTACTTTCGTCATTAACAGAAACTTCCCAAAATATGAAAGAACAAATTTATTGTTCAAGGTTAAAACTCACAAAACAAAGGATCTACCTCTTAAACAAATATGGATACACATATAAAAGAGATTTTTTATAAAATATATATATCCACCTCACCTTTTAATTTAATACATCCTCCACTTACTTTAAATAAAAAATATGTATTTTCATACCTCGATCCACCTCACCTTTAAATTATTTCTTAAAAGGAAATGACCACCTCTTCAAATGATTTACCAAGGAAATTCTTATACCATGGTCATGTCACCTCCCTACAACGTACTCTCATTTTATGTATGGTCTTCCTAACTTTGATCCAATGACTGGCGATCCTCTTTCTCTTTCTCTCTTGGATCCCTCAACTTTGTGCTCGACTAACCTGCTCTGATATCCAATGACTTGATTCCCTTCTCCTTGTCTCTCAAATCGTTCAAATATGTTCTCTGATACCACTTGTTAGCCAACGAAAGCATAAACATGATAATATTTTAATGGAAAAGAAAAAAAAAACAAAGAACAAACCGGACACAACAACAATCACACAATTGATACAATGATTTACGTGGAAACCCAATACAGGAAAACCACGGGGAAATGATAATCGATATTATTATTATTCGATGGAAAATTAGAATATCCAATGACACGAATACAACCATCCTCTCCTCTCTTCCCACACATTGCATTCCACTGTATTTCTCATTTCATACTTCACCTCTATGGGTATGCTCATATATATAACATCTATCAAACAGTTAGACAAAATGATTAAAATATGATCCGTGAGTTACACAAAATGTTAATTGAAGACTGCATGCATGGACATTCTATTTTAATTGATGTGCTTATGCATGCTACTGCATGGGAAATTACTTGGCACTTTTTCAACAAAATGGAGATAGAGTTAGGATTTGTAAAATATGTTTTGGAGTTTCTATATTTGAAGACAACATCGGAAAACTAGAAACAAAGATAGAGTCAATTGAGGTAACATATATATATGAATATAGAACCTTTTCATCACAGTATGGAATTGTTGGTAGTAGCACTGCAATTGTTGTTACTAGCACTAGACCTAGGAGGGATGTTACTACTTAAACTTGGTCAATTGGCTATGCCATCACCTCTATGGATTTACCTAACCAATGAAAGAACCCGACATTGCTTTTGTTGGATGCGTCCTTTTCCATGTGTGCTTTAGGGTCTCTATCTTGATAAATAAGATAAACTACCTCTTTCATAGACTTTGGAAGTGGTGCTTCCATTTGTTTAATTGGTGCATGATTGAGATTTTGTTCACTTCATTGCAATATTTATGGTGGAAGAAGGCGGTAGAGGATCTCGCATAGAGGAAAGCAGCGTAGCGATGAACTCTAAGAATGAGGTACAAAGGAAATTGACATACGTCATTCAAGAAGTGCGTAATAGATAGAGCTTGAATCGATAGGAAAGGTTATGAATAGTGAGGGGGTGAATATAAAGTTAAGGTAAATATTGTAAACAAAATATAGTAACATAAGTTTGACATATTTTTCACTAATTTTTTGGTCCGAGCATTTTTCAATATTTTTTTTTGATATAGCTTGAAAAAGCAAAGGTGTTAGTGCACTTCGCCACCCAACAATAAGAGGTGAAAGTTGAAGTCCAATAAGATAGTATACAAATAAAGGTTTTTTTGTTTATATTAATTAAAATAAAAGTGTTATTAAGATTGGCCTATGTTGGACATTGGAAATTTCAAAAAAAAAAAAAATCAAAGGTACAACTAATAGATAGTCCATGAACTAAATGGTATAATCCTAACCTTAGTTAGGAATCTAAGTAACTAGACACGTAGTATCTTCATTTTCGAACACAATATGATGACGAAAAGTGTTCAACACGTTTTGGCATGTGTCCCGTTCACATGACATATGCCAAATACATACTTGACATGTGTCCTCATTTTGTCTCAAAAATAAAACACGTGTGGGTTGTCACTGGTCCATAAAACTGATTTTTTTCCAAATTTCTCTTTCATACCACTCAAAAGTTGGAGCTAAAATTGGTTTTGGAGTGCAACTAAGGGTTATTATGCAGTGTTAGAAGGATTTCAAGTGCCAAGTAAGTGGATTTGTCCACCATTCTTAAGGTTTTTCCTGCAACAATCCATTTTCTTCGTCATTTGACAAAAATCATGACTTAATCATCAAGGGAAGATATAAAGGTCAAATAAAGGGGAAAAATGCCCCCACTTGTTAGAAATAATAGTTTTTCTCTTTTAACCATACACACTATAGCAATATTGTCACCCAACCATGGGCTTAAGCCACCCTCGAGCACCTTAACCTTGACACGGAATAGTTCTAGAAGAAAACCCTAGGCCTAATAGCCAATCAATGTAGCGTACGTCTCTCCAGAGATATCACGCAAGGAATAAATTCCAAACCATAAACAATAGAAATTCCAAGACTAAAAAGAGAATACAGGTTGCAGTAGCTGCAGTTGCAACTACTCTCTAGACTTGCGCACTTACTCAGTTTCTGCAATGCACACTCTTACATTTTAGCAGTTGCGCGCTGTGTGTGTCAAATGAGATTTGGCATCATGTATTTATATTGCTTCTCCTTATATGTATGGTCTGACTTCTTAGTTGACTTGTCTTATAGGGTTATGTCCAATGCTTTAGGGTTTCTTCTTTCTTCCAAGAATATTCTATTCTTGTCAGCGTTACACGTGGAGGTTAATACCTCCCACAACTACCATAATATCAACACTCCCTCCTAGCTCGGGTGGTATTGAAAACAATGGTATTGATCTCAAACATACAATTCAACCGGTAGAATCATCATAGCCATACATTCTATCTCATGATTAGATCACGAGAACCATCATCACTATCAGTATCATCTGACAACATCAACTGCATCATGTCTCGAAACCATACTCCATCTAAGTAATCAAGCATGATGTTAAATAAGTCACTCGCTCCATAGAGTGACACAAGAACCATTCTCCCAATCCGAGCATATGTCCTAGAATAATAACTATTCCAACAGATGTTCGAAGCCACGTCATGGGCTACAAGGACTATTCTTCTAATCCAGACATACGTCCTAGAAGAATCAATGTCTTGGACCATTTTTCATCTGGAGAATGTTTGTCCATCAATACACTAACCATCCATCTAGATGATAATCATTTTCAACACTACTGATAGTCTACATGGAAATCAGAACAATGCCATTCAATAGAACAAAACTCTATCTATCCATAGTAGTATACAACTACTATCAAATCGTACACAACCACACCAAGTATCACATGGCTACTTAATCAGTGACACATATTCACAAATAGTGGAACACATCCACCACAGTAGCATACATATACTTTCTAGAGACATACAGTCTCCATAGAAATAATATTATTTGATATCAATCTGCTTAAAAACAATATCATGATATAAACTGAGTCATGTGTGCCATTATTCCACTCACATATGTGAGATATGGAAGAGCATCTACCCTCAGAAAGTAAAACATCAGTCATGTGCTATCTGGAATATTCTTCTCAAGCACAGAAGAACAATTTTCCTGGATTTATGAGCCTAGACCATTCTCCTAGCTAGTCCATTCCTCTAGCACTAATCATAGTGCAACCTGGAAAGAATTAGTTTTCCCTAGGGAATTCCTGTCCCTGATTGTTGAACCTGGACCATTCACCTAACTGGGCCATTGCTCTAGCACTAAACATAGTGCAACCTGGAGAGAATGAATCTTCCATAGGTAATGACTGTCTGGACCATTTCCTAAAGAAATGATTGTCCTGCACCAACCTCCAAAACAGACCATTCTTTGAAACTACTCACAACTATAAACTTTGAAAGAATGGTTGTCTGGCAAGGAAGACCATTCTACTTGACCACTATTGAGAGTGACTACAAAGAATAATGTTTGTCCTAGACCATTCCCCACACTGGACACAAGGGGAATCACTGTCTATGGTACATCAAAAATTTATCAAACCATTTTCATTAAGAAAATGATTGTCCGATCTAGAGCATTTTCCAAATTGGAAAATGCTTGTCTGTCAGAAATCTCAAACCACTTTCCGAACTGGAAAGGAACTGTTCATCCTGGACCATTTTTCGAACTGAAAAATGACTTTCCATAAATCAATAACACATCAGTGCTCCCTCCCAACCTGGGAGTAATCTCTTCCTTTTTCAATAAGGAATTCGTCTCTACGATCCCCAACTTGTTTCTTAAGTACACACAATTTTTCATCTTGGATAGAGGCTTTACCAAAATATATGCTATCTTCTCATCCATGGAGATATATTGGAGAGCCACTTCTCTTTTCTCAACTTCATCATGGAGAATGTAACACTTGATCTCAATGTACCTCGATTTTTCATGAAACACTGGTTTTCTCTCAAGGCTTCATATAGATTTGATCATTACAATATATCATGGTCGAATTTTTCACTTCTGTTTCCTTCTAGCTCATGACATCGTGGAAAGGCTCAAACTGAAACATATCCAAGTAGCACTTCTTCGGTAATTATGAGATTTTTCCATGGATTAGCAATCCATCATCCCAAACTTCTGAGTAACTATTCTGAACACTATCTCTGTCATAGAGATTTTTTGTTAGAATATAGAAGATTTTGTGCTCATTTTACCATTGACAATACCCTCATCATCCAACCATAGGCCAAAGCCACCCTCCGAGCACCTTAACCTTTACTAAGAATTACTCCGGAAGCAAACCCTAGGCTAGATAGCCAAAAAAGGTGTAGCGCATCTTCCTTCAAGGATAGTGCACCAACAATAGCTAATCAGATAGTCCAAACCCTAGCTAAGAGATAGTCAAAGCCAACACTAAAAACTAGTTGCTGCAGTAGTTGCACCTGTAGCTCTCCTCCACACGTGCGCACCAAACTGGGAACTGCAGTGTGCACGAGTTGCTGCTCTACAATTCTGAGATGTGTCAAATGAGAACTGGTGCCCTGTATTTATAGTGGTTCTGCCAGATTTGTTGGGGCCGACTTCTCCTTCTGGGTATCTGTCTGTTCAGTATATTATTAATAATTCTAGCTGACTTCTTCTCTTGAAGGCTAATAACCTAATATAAATGATCTTCTTGAGACGACAAGACTTCTTGGGTTATTAGCCAACTAATTAGGGTTTTCTCTTTCTTTATGGACTCTTCTATTCTCGTCAGGTTTACACATGGAGGTAAATACCTCCTACAACTACCATAATATTAACACTCCCTCCTAGTTAGGGAGGTATTATAGGTAATGGTCCTGAGCACAAAAACATACCATTTACCTCGTAGCATCAACATAGTTGTTTAGACTATCTCATGACTAGATCATGAGCATCACCATCACCATCAGCTGCATCATCTCTCGAAACCATACTTCATCTGAGTAATCATACATGAGGCTAGATCAGTCACTCACACCATATAGTGATACAAGAGTCATTCGTATAATGCTCTAAGCTATTTTCTGTCTGGAAAATATTTGTTCATCATTCGTCTGAATGATGATTATCTCCAATAAATTGTTGATAGTATTGAAGGCAATTAGAACAAGAATAGAACACAATTGTGTCTATCCATAGTAGTAGATAACTACAATCTAGTGGTACACGACCACACCAAGTAACACACAAGTATTTGATCAACAACGTATAATCATGAACAGTGGAACAGATCCACCACAATAGTCTTCATCTACTGTCAGTAAATACACAAGTGGCTTTGACGCCAAACGATAATCATGAACAAGGAACAGATCCACCAATAGTTTCTATCTATCATTAGCGCTGTCCTCATAACAAACATCCTAGTAGCACCTTCGCATAGGAACAATGTTAAGTGATATAAACCTAATTATCTCGGGCCAATCTTCACCGCCATCCATGAGAGTAGAATAATGGAGATATCTCTGACTATATGCTCTTCTCGCTAAGTAGCACAATTCTGTTCATCTTCAACCCTGGACTATTCTCACCCTAGGCTATCATTCTTCCTACACTAATCAAACTGTGCCCTAGAGAGAATGTAGCACTAAGGAATGTTGAGTCCGACCATTCCCCACTCTGGGCCATCCCTCCTACACTATTCAAAGTGCATCCTGGAGAGAACGTATAAACCCAAGGAACAAGCTTGTCCTTGATTGAAAGGCCCCACCATTCCCACCTTTTGGCCATCTCCCTCTCCTACACTAATCAAATTGCACCCCTGAGAGAATGTATAAACCCTTGGGAATGCCTATCCTTGATTTTGTTAATTTGCAAGAGGGAAACACTGCCCTCCAATGTACTTCCAAAATGGACTATTCTCATGTTAACCACAATGAGAAATCATTGTTCTATGAGGGAATAGCTCCTCTCTGAGTAACCCTGCAAGAGAGCATTTCTGTATTACCCCTGAGAAACAATCCACAATGGAATTGCTTGTCTATGATACATCAATGAATTTATCATCTCCTATAAAGTTAACTATAATGGGGAAGTGACTGTCTGTCTGAAGTCTCAATCCACTTTCCAACAGGAAATCATTCCAGCATGACTATTATTATTTTTTTCAATGAATGTCTTCAATAATATTTCTAGTGCTCCCTCCCAACCTGACTCATTTCCCTTTTCCAATAAGGAAGTTGTTTCCACGATGTCCATCCTGGAGTGCGTAAACTCTTTCATCTTGGATAGAAGCTTTACCAAAATGTCTTCATCTACCATTTGTAGAGAGGCATTGAAACCTACTTCCTTTCTCCGACTCTACCAGGATAATGCTTTATTTTAAATATACTTTCCTAGCCCTAAAACCAAGAAGGCTTCTTAAGGTAGATCCGGAACAGAGTGCCTAGTTAAAACTCTGAACATATCCATGTGGCACTTCTTCACACATGATCCGACGCATCGAAAAGTAGTCATCTCGATGTTATAGGAAATCTTCACCAATTTTCCGTGCAATCGAGGCCCTTCCACCAAGTTATCTTATATATGCATACAAGGGTCTCTTTTCTCGAGTGCCCCAAAACTTGAGATTGTTTCTTCATATGTTCTTTATTAAATTTCTCTTAGAGAACATTTCTTTTGTATTCATCCGATTAGAACCTAACCTTCCATGGATGTTATGTGGATGATATAATGACCAGTAGATGTCATTCTGTTTGTCGAACAAGTAATCATCATAGTCTTTCTCCATCCGAGAACCTCTAGTTCTTGGTCTCCCAATGCTTTTATTCATAAGTCTCCAATCGCTCTTTATTGCAACTCTTCAATTCTTCTTGATTGCTTTTTAGTGAGTTCATATCAAGAATCAGGACTCTTTGATACAATGACGTTGTTCACTTCTCTTCTTCTCTTGAATCCTTTATGTTCTCTCTCATGTTTTTATTTTATCTCAGTCCATGGAGTTTTTTATGGATTCCATGCCCTAGAGATTCCACCTCTTCTTTTCATCATAGGAACACAACTGGATGGACAAACTGTAGAATACTTTAGTTTCTCTTCAAGAAGCCTCTTCTCGCTGCTGAACCGAAAGGCATCGCTGCCTTTCATGGTTTCTACCATGGATATACATATTTCATCATCTTCAATGGACTTATAGGATTATCATCTTCAATGGATCATAGGATTATCTAAGTCTTTTCATAGGATTATCATCTTCGTTGACTTCTTTCTGTATTTGCTTATTCTAAGTCTTTTCATGATTGATTTGTCTTATCTTGCAATAGCTTCCACATGATTTGTATTTCATACTTTCATGTGTATTATCTAATGATATCTATTTTCATCTTGTTTGTTCTTCCATAGGTATAGTTCTTCTTGGAACATATTATCTTCCAAGAGATAGATATACAAGATAAGTACAGAGACGATGAAAACAAGATATGTACAAGAAAGAAGAAGAGTGTTGTTACCTTTTAGAAGAAGAAGTCTCTTCCATCCTGCTTGGCCTTCTTTGTAGGTTCCTTTTCTTCAGCAATCGATGCTTCTTGTTTCTCCTTCCTTTTCTTTAGCTCGGGACAATGATTCTTGTAGTGACCATACTTTCGGCAGTTGAAGCATTGCACTTCTGAAATGTCTTTCTCTTGATTTGGCTTCCTCCTAGAACCAAATTTTCTTTTGTTCCTGAAGTTCTTTAATCTTTCTATGAAAGCTTTATCATCGTACTTCTTTTGGGGTTTCTCTTTTGCATTGATACTTGATTCTTCTTGAGCACAACAAGTCCAAAGTTCTTCAAATGTCAGATACTCCTTCCTTGTGTTCATGCTTGTAGAAAATCCCTCCCACGTTTTGGGAAGACCATTGAGTACTATGTTCACCAATTCCTTCTCTGAAGTGATATCTTCAATATATTGTAGTTCATCACTTAACTAGGAGATTATTACAAAGTATGATGTTATGCTGTCATCATCATTCATCTTCANAGGGCATCGTACATCTTATTTGATGAGTCAAGATGGGAGATGTAGGGTATCAAGTAGTCTTTTATAGAGTCCACTATGATACTCATGGCATTGATGTCAACATATTTTAACTTCTCCATAGCTGCAACGTTATGTGATTCCTTCTCTTTCCCTTCTTCAAACTCTGGCATCATGATCTTTCCTTTCACGATAGCCAACACTTTATTCTTGGAAAGTATGAGGTCAATCCTTGTCTTCCATGCTTTGAAGTTAGAGGCTCCATCTAACTTGTTCTCAGACTTCATAGATTTGGTCATGGCTGCTTGACTTGGTCAAACCATAGATTTGACCAAAAATTCAAACTTCACATCTTGGCTTGATGAGAGTATCAGGAGATGCGCTAGGCTAGGGCACACTAATCTGTCTAGATATTAGGTCAATTCATTCACTTAAGGTGCCTCAATAAGAGGATTAGGGTTTCTGCAACTGCTCCTGCTAGTAACCCTAGCAGTAGTGTCTTGGGAGTTGCTTCTTCTAGTAACCCTAGCAACAATTCCTCATCGAGCTCAATATCCTAGCAGATATGTTTCCTTCCATCATTTTAGACTGAATGAAGGAGGTGTGGACCCATAACCTGTTAGAATATAGAAGATTGTGTGCTTGTTTTACCATTGATGATACCCTCCCCACCCAACCATAGGCCGAAGCCACTCTCTGAGCACCTTAACCTTGACTGAGAATTACTCTGGAAGAAAACCCTAGGCTATATATCCAAACAAGGTGTAGCGCATCTTCCTTCATGGATAGCGCACCAACAAAAGTTGATCAGATAGTCCAAACCCTAGAAAAGAGATAGTCCAAGTCAACACTAAAAACTGGCTACTGCAGCAGTTGCACCTGCAAATCTCCTCCACACATGCACACCAAACTGGGAACTACAGTGTGCACCAGTTGTTGCTCTACAATTATGAGATGTGTTAAATGAGAACTGGCACCCTGTATTTATAGTGGTTCTGCCAGATTTGATGGGGCCGACTTCTCCTTTTGGGTATATGTCTGTTCAGTATATTATTATTAATTCTAGTCGACTTCTTCTCTTGGAGGCTAATAACCTAATATAAATTATCTTCTTGAGCCGACAAGACTTCTAGGGTTATTAGCCAACTCATTAGGGTTTTCACTTGCTTTCCAGAGTCTTCTATTATTGTTAGGTTTACACGTGGAGGTAAATACCTCCTGCATCTACCGTAATATTAACAGTTTTCACCATGCTTTTGTTGTATATGAGATACACTGCATCAAGTTGTTTGAATCCATACCAGGTCTTCTTATATCTATATACATGGGTCACTTTTTGGTATACCTCAAGACCTTGAGATGGCTTTACATAAAATTCTTCCTCAAATTCTCTATTGGGAGAGTAGTCCTTTACAACCAACTAATGTAAACTTCAATCGATGGATACTGCAAGAGATATAATAGATTAGATAGAGGTATATCTTGTGTACGAGAACAAGATGTTATCATAGTTTTATCCTCCTTCTGGAAGAACCTCTTATTTTTTAGTCTCACAATGCTTCTATTCATAAAACTTTTTCACAATTTCTTACATATATTGTTCTTCATCATAACTTACATTTCTTCTTCTTGATTGCTTCTAGTGGGTTCAAACCAAGTTGGTAGTCTTGTGATTCTCGATATAATAACTGGTTGTTCTGTATTTTATTTCTCTCTTTGGATCTTCATTTTTTTCCTCATGTTTCTCTTTAGCTCTTAGGTCGATGGAGTATTCTATAGATTCCATGTGCTGAAGATTCCAACTTTTTCATTTCATCATAGGATCATTAACGTATATAGACAAACAAGGATACTTTAAGGATCATTAACGTACACGTGTTGTTTTTCATGGTTACTACTTTCAATGGGAACATGGATAGATACTTCATAATCCTAAATGGATCATATTATTTAGAATTAGCTCCCTCCTAATAATTTCTTCATGCATGAATGCATGCTCTTCTTTTGGAATTCTGTAATCATCTCCCTCCATCTAAGATATTCCACACTTTCATCTGCATTCTTATTGACTTCTTCCATGTGACACAAGTATTTTTCTAATTTCCTCTATTTTGACTTCTTCTAGGTCTCTTCAGGTTTGATTCTGATTTTGGCTTTTGTGGCAATTGTTACTTATATAATAGCTTCCACATGAATTGTTACCAAAGAGTTGTCAAAGTACTTCATCTTTTCATGTGTATTTCTTGACTTGTAGTCATCATGATATCAATACTTATCTTATTATTCTTCCATAGTTATTGTTTCACTTGAACATCTTATCTTATAAGAAATAGATATGCAAGATATGTACATAAACTATGTAAACATGGTATGTACAAGAAATATGAAGAATATTCTTACCTTGTCTTAGAAGAAGAAGTTTTTTTTATCCTTCTTGGCCTTCTTTGAGGGTTCCCTTTCTTCGATAACTAATGTTTCGTTTGTTTCCTTCATTTTATTTAACTCATGACAGTGGTTCCTGTAGTGACCATATTTTCGATAGTTGAAGCATTTTATTTTTGACATATCCTTTTCTTGATTTGGTTTCTTCCTTGAGACAAACTTCTTCTTATTCCTACAATTATTGAACTTTGTTGTGAAAGCTTGATCATCGTATTTATTTTGGGATTTCTCTTTTGCATTAATCCTTTATTCTTCTTATGCACAACAAGTCCAAAGTTCTTCAAATGTGGGATACTCTTTCCTTGTGTTCACGCTTGCAGAAAATGCATCCCATGTCTTTGGAAGACCATTGAGTACTATATTTACCACTTCCTTCTATGAAATGATTTCTTCAATAGCTTGTAGTTTATCTCTTAACTGAGAGATTCTCACAAAGCATGATGTTATGCTTTCATCATCATTCATTTTCATGTCACGAAGCTCATTCTTTAGACTCATTGCTTGTCCAATGTATCTGACTGAGAAGAGATTAATGAGGGCATCGTACATCTTCTTATATGAGTCAATATGAGATATGTAGGTTATCAAGTGGTATTTTAGAGATTCCACTCTGATACTCATTGAATTGATTCCACTGTCCTTAAACTTCTCCATAATTTAAAGCTTTTGAGTTTCCTTCTCTTTTCCTTCTTCAAATTGTTGTTCTATGATCTCTCCTTTCACGATATAAAACACATTATTCTTGTTAAGGATGAGATAAATCCTTGTCTTCCATGCTCTAAAGTTAGAATTCCCTTCTAACTTGTTTTCTGACTTCATAGAGTAAGTCATGACTACCTTTACTTGGTCAATCTTTGAATTTTACCAAAAAATCAAACTTGACGTATTAGCTTCCTTAGAGTACCAGGAGGTGTGCTAGGTGAAGGCCGACTAGGATATCCGAAAATTAGGTCAATCTATTCATTTAAGGTGCTTCAACAAGATAGTTAGGGTCTCATTGTTGCAACAAAAACTTTGACTGCAACTACCACTGTAACTGAAAAAATCCTCCTAATCTATCTTCCAACGGTTAGACTATCTGAAGATAGGGTGGGACCATAAACTGTTATAAATAATAAGTTTGATCATTTAACCATAGACAACATAAAAATATTGTCACCCAACCATAGGCCTAAACTACCCCTGAGCACCTTAACCTTGACATAGAATAGTTCTAGAAGAAAACCCTAGGCCTAATAGCTAATCAATGTAGCGCACATCTCTCCAGAGCTAGCACACAAGACAAAAATTCCAAACCATAACCAATAAAAATTCCAAGCCTAAATCGAGAATAGAGGTTTCATTAGATGCAGTTGGAGCTACTCTCTAGAATTGCGCACTTACTCAGTTTCTGTAGTGTGTACTCTTACATTTCTGCAGTTGCAATCCGTGTGTTTCAAATGAGCTCTGGTGCCCTATATTTATACTACTTCTCCTTAGCTGTCTAGGATGACTTCTCACTATGGAGGCTCAAAACTCAATATTTCCTTTATCTGACTTGTCTTATAGGGTTATGTCCAATGCTTTAGGGTTTCTTCTTGCTTTCTAGAATATTCTATTCTCGTCAGGGTTACACGTGGAGGTTAATACCTCTTGCAGCTACCATACTATCAACACCACTAATGTTGTCCCTCCTCTTTCATTTTCATTGGGGTATGTTAGTGTTCCATCTACTGGAAGTGGGGCTGCAACAACAACTTCAAATGTTGAAAAAAACACTCTTTTAGTAAGATAGCAGGCTCAAGATTCAAAGTATCCATTGTGTAGGTATGTTTCGATACATCAAGGGCGAGGGGTCGCATTAAAGGGGGGATGGAATGTTTTTTGAAATAATCAATTTAATATCACCTAATTCCAAGAAGAAGGCCATTTGTTAAGCATGCCTTGTTGACATGGATCATGTCAAGGAGTGAGCACATCCGAACAAAGAGAATTGGAAAGAGAGTCCAACGCTGGTGAGGGGATCATGGCATCAACATCTAGGAAAACAAAAAATGAGGATCTTATTCCATTCTTGAGGAAACCATCTAACAATTATCCATTTGGGAGTGGGAGTGCAATTCAAGCAACCAAAAAGAAGGAAATCGGTCCAATGGATAAGATATTTCAACAAGAGAAGTGAGATGAGATTGATTTGACCATTGTTCTTTTTGTTCTATGTAAGCTTCATCTCATTTCATGTTGCATGGTCTCCTTTGTTTATTGATATTTGTAGAGCTCTAGCTCAAGGGGCTCCATCAAGGTACATGCCTATTGGTTCAAAGAAGCTTTGAACCACATTATTGGTTAAGGAAATGAAATAGGTGGACAAATTCTATATCCGATTAAATCAACATGGTCCTCATCTAGTGTTAGTATTATTTTTGATGGATGGATAGATGCAGCACACCATCCACTCATCAAATTCATTGTGTCTTTCTTGAATGGACCAATCTTCTTGAAAGTAGTGAATTCTCTTGGAAAATACAAGTTTTCACAATATATGGCTGACATGTTCATTAAAGTTATTTAATATGTAGGTTTTTTTTCTTGTGTGCAAATTATTACAGATAATGCACCTGTTTGCAAGGTCATTGGCATGATTGTTGAAGCTAAATATCCACAAATATTTTTGACACCTTGCATTGTTCATTTCTTAAATTTAACACTTAAATCCATTGCTTCAGATGTGACATGGATCAGAAGTCCTGTTGAGGATGCACTCCATATCCACAATTTTTCACAAAACAATATCGATTCCATTACAATCTATAAAGAGTACACATCTATAATTTTTTAATATTGTAGGTACGTGGTTTTCCTCCTCATTCATCATGATTAAGAGGTTGAGGGAGGTCAATACCACTCTTGGGTCCATGGTTATTTCATAGTTTTTGTGTTTTTGGAGAAAAATAGATCAAGCTTCTTCAAAAAAGGTGAATGATACAATGTTAGATGATGCTTGGTGGGATAGGATAGATATTACCATTATTATCATGGACCCTATCATCTCTTTGTTATGGTTTAGAGACACAAAACAACCCATCCTAGGAGAGGTTTATGACGAGTGGGATTCCATGATTGAGTTTGTGAGGATAATTATTTTATATAAGGAGTCCCCCAAGTATGGGACATCATCAGAGATATTTTTCACCACCAGAGAGGATATTATTATTAGCAGGTGGGATAATAATTTCACATCTTTACATTCCTTGCATCACTCATTGAATCCCAAATACTACAACAATAAATGGCTCAATGGTGGGAATTCATGCAGACTCCCTCCTCACATTGAATGTGATCTTTCACATTGGAGGAATGATCCATTTAGATGGATATATCATCATACATATTCCCTTGATGAGGTTGAGGAGGTCTTTGTGGAGTGTTCCACTAGCACTAGGAGATTTCAAGGCTATGATGTGCTTAGAGACAGGGGGGTAAGAATACCTATTATTGGTGGACAAATTATGGGGAAACATTCCCTCTTCTACAACAATTATCCATCAGGCTCCTCTCTCAGGTTACCTCATCCTCTTGTTGTGAGAGGAATTAAAACACATATGGGAATTTGTACATTTTGAAGAAGAGAAGGATTATGTAGTTTATGAAAGAGACAATGGTGTATGTGCACACCATCTTGCATCTTATTTACAAGTAGAGGGAGAATTGGTTGAAGGTAAAGACAAAGATGTGGGATGTATTTTCTTATGATATGGGTTTCGACAATAGTGTTGAGTTAGCATTGGCCAACTTGGATCTTAATGAACCAGTGCTAGAGATGGTCACTTTTGATGATGATTAACCTCTTTAGGGTTCATCCTCCACACTAGTAGATGCATAGATTGGATTGGATATAGAGAAAAATCTGAAGGATGGAGGAGAGAGCAGTGGAACTCATGGTGATTTTGATGATGACGACATGGAGGACTACTAACAATCTTGTGCTATGGGATTATTCCATCTACGATTTAGTATATACTATATTTTTTATTTTCCATTGACATTCCCACCTATAGTAGCATGTAGTCTGTAGTAGTGAGTTAGGATTTGACATCTATGTAACACATTTTGATTTTAATGATTTAATGAGAAAGATGTTTGAATTTCTTAAATGTTTTTCATTTTACAATCATTGATGTAGTACTAGTTGTATGATTGAATTTGTATCATCATCATGTAAATGTTTTAGTTTCTAAGTTCTATTAAAATTTGAATATTTACATCTATATTTCATTTTTTGTGTGTACTTCATAATTTATTATATTTTTAAATATATATAATTTTATAATATATATAAAATTTGTGTACCATATGTTTAACTTGTCATTGGAACACAAATCTAATTATATATAGAAAAAAAAATTCATTACTTGTGAATTGGTTGGTAAATGTCTCGAGTGTTAGTAATAGCCATTTCTTTAACCATTTTAAAACTATAAATAAATAAACCTGTACTTTCTATGGATATCTTACAAGAAAACACATTATATTTATTGAGAAAAATTAATAAGTTTTATAATTATGCACATATAAACACAATATACACATATTGTTACATCAAATAAAAAAATTTCATTATGTCTTCATCAATTTGTAATACCTAATGTCTCAGTCCACCAAACCCTATCGATTGCATTGCAAAAGGAAACCTTGAAAATTATTCCAATTCAATATCACCCTTCCATATTTCATATACCCAAACAAATGAATCAACTCCTCTTCGAGGCCCTCTAGGAAAACTCAAAGTTAAATAGTCTTGTAGGAAAACCCAATAATTAAATACTTCCAAGAAAACAAATCATGCTCGGAAATCATGTTAGAGACATAGTGTTCTTCTTACATACACACACATTTCTCATACATTTCAAGTATTTTATTAACCACTAAGACAGTATTTTATTAACCACTAAGACATTGGTAATAAACTCACTTCTAATCATGTCATCGTGCACATTCCTCCCCTCTTTCAGTGCCTTGAAATTCGTGAACCACTACATAATGAAAATACAACTTATGGAATCCACAGGAATACCTTGTTATTGTATATTACTAAAAATATCCATGGCTTCCTTCAATGTCCCTTTCTTGAATGCAATCCTAAAGCCTTGCATTGGTTGCCACAATATCACCATGGTAAGAGTTCCTCACTTGATGTTTGAAATAAGTTTGGGCTTGCCTCAATGTGTTTATTAAGGTATGAATGTGTTTATTAAGGTATGAATGGGAGTAACAAACATGTATTTGTTCCTAACCATAATGAAAGAGTGAGATTCTTTGGGTGTCTTAGAGGTTAGAAACATGAAAACTAAACATGGATGTGCTAATATGGGATCTGTTTATTTCTTGTTTTTGAAAAGGTTTTTAGCTATCTCAAAGTGCTTATGCCTATGCCTATTTGCATCATTAATGTTGAAATCATCCCTTCCTATGTTTCTTAAAAAATGGGAATGTCCATTCCTCTTCACTTGAATAATGTCAAGATAATATCATGCTATATAACAAAGGGTTTTGTCCATATATGGTGCACCAACCCATGATTTGATTAGAAAGGATGATAAAGAGGTGAATAAGGATGTGAGGTTTCGATCCATATATTTTCACTAGTTATCAATTATCTTGGTCTATAATATTTAAATATTCTTAAAACTCTTAAGAATATTACTAGGAAAATGGTGAGAAATATCATCAAAAGATTGTCATTCCATTTATAAAGAATATCTAAGTTGTATTGATGTTTCCTTTCATGATATAATAAGATTTTGATGGACACTCTATCCAATTCAAAATGCTTATCTTTATCAAACACTAAAATAATGATAACATTTCACTTCTTCGGAAAAAGTTATGTGAGATTCTCTATACCATTTAGGCATGGAATTCCAAATCTATACTAATTATTTCATTGAATAATTCTCATAAAATGAATTAATAATTTAAGTAGAAGGCATTTGCATGTTGTGGATAACCAACACAACATCATTACTATTGTAATAATAATTAATAATTAATAATTAATAATTAATAATAATATTAATATTAATGAATTTTTGGCATAAGATAATACATTGTAATATAAAATTATCATTTATATATTACAAATATATACATTATAAATATATACATGTGTTAATTATTATATTAATTAATTAGTATAATTACAAATTTCATGATAATTATTTTTTATTATTTTATTATTCTTATATTTAGTATATATGTTTTTATTGTGAGATGCTCTATAATTTATTATGGGGGAGATGTTGAAAATGTCGATAATGTTATCGACTATTACATTATATATATATATATATATAATTCAAATTTATCAAATATCTATAGGGATTAAATGTATTTAGGTATAATTTCTTTTTAATTTATATTTTAATAAATTTGATTTGATAAATCTATATCTAAGATATATATACAAAACCATTATTAATAAAAAAAATGATAAATAATTAAAACATAGACATTCACCTATTGAAAAGTGCCAAATTAAATAGTCTTTTAATAAAAAAATAGGCAATATATGGATGAGATTTAATGAAAAGGAAATATAGATCATCCTCTCCTTCTAATTAAAAGCTACAATTACATGCCATAACCCTTGTACATGTCATAATCTTTCCATTAATAATATGAATACAACACTTGATTGCCACATTTAATTGTGCTTAAAGCAATAGTATTTGATTGTAATTGCATGCCATAACCGTTGTCCATGTTACAATCTTTCCGTTAATAGTAATAGTATTTGATTGTGATTGCATGCCATAACCCTTGTGCATGTCACAATCTTTCCGTTAATAGTATGAATACAACACTTGATTGCCACAAGTGATTGTGCTTAAAGTAATAGTATTTGATTGTGCTTAACGCTTAAAGTAATAGTATTTGATTCTGATTAACGTAGTAGTGAAGTATGTTGAACTCGTATTTTGGTGGTGGAATGGAAGCTGTCAAGGTTGTGGATGAATGGAATTTCGATGGTCGAATGCCATGAGGGATGGTGTTTGAGTTTGAGACAAGAGAAGTTCTTTTATTGATTGAACTCGTGAATCGGTAAATATAATTATATATTAATACATTTGATTTCTTTTAAGCATATCGAGATTGAATCGGTTTAATTTGGTTAACATATACACACTTGAAATTTGAAACATGGATAACGGTTCCTTGCTACTGAAATATTCTTGTATGGTCGAATGTAATTTCTGAAAGGAATATAAAAAAAAAAATGATATATAAATCCTTCTAAATTTTTATTTTTTTTTCTTTTCTTTTGTGAATCTCAATCTCATATATTTGTGTAGTTTGTATTTTGTCTATTGTTTGATCTTCTAAAAACTGATAAGGAAATTATGTAATCCAATATTTGTGTAGTTTGTATTTTGTCTATTGTTTAATCCCTAAAAACTGATAAGGAAATTATGTAATCCACAAGTTTATTATAGTAATGTTTTTTCCTATTTACTTCACCAATTAGGTGAATAAATAAAACTATTAGAAAACATTATTAATAAAGAGAAAAAATGTCAAATAATTATAAATAAAACTATTAGAAAACATTATTCATAAAGGGAAAAAATGTCAAATAATTAAAATATGGACATTTACAATTTAATCTTTTATACTTTAAAGTCATTCTTTACATTTTATGAGTCATTATGTTTAATTACGTCGATAATAATATACCTTTTGAAAAGAGCTAGATTAAACAAGAGCTGCAAGCAGATTAGTCCCTATCTGACAGTAATATGGAAAACAATAATGATTTAAAGTTATAATAATAATAAATTGTATAATTTGTGATAAGTTTCAAAACAATGGTGTAGGAATTTGGTTGTGCGGAGAATGACTTCTTCCCAATTAAGCTCTGGAATCTTCTTGTGCCGCCATAATCTTCTTTAGCCACTTCAGACGGAAGCTGAAGTGGAAATGATTTCTCCTTCATAAAACGATAAAAAAGAAAGGGTTCTATTTCTCTTGGAGATTACCATATTAACCCTCATAATACCACAACCATCCTGCATAGACTTGACTGATAAAGGGGGAGTACTATCTTGCCTGTTTCGTCTAATTTTTCCCTTGCATCTGTCGTGATCGATGACTTTGGGCTGTGATAAAACGATGTCTTTGGAAAGAGAAGAAGAATTAGGAACAAGTAGTAGCGAATATAACTGTTCAGGAACCACTTTATCGTCCGATGAAAGAGAGCAGCATGTTTTGGGTACGCAGCATGAGATCTCTGGTGAGAAGGTGTGTCGTGTACTCCATTATCTTTCTGTTCATTCTCATCACCATTACAAATTCCTCACGACTCATTAACTCTGCAGATACCCTTCCGGATCCATGAGATGGCATACAATTACCCATTAATGAATGCTAATGATGATTGATTTCTTATACAACGAGATTGAATTCTAACATTGGTTGATTTCTTATACAATGAGATTTTGCAGAGCGAATTCCTTAGCAGGGTTGCTAATGAATTCTGTTATAATCTATGGATTTTGATTTATAGAAAAAACGATGGATTAGGCTATCTAGAGAATGATATTTGTAATGGAGAGGAAGAGCATATGTGACAGCGTGGAAAGGCGATGATGCAGCTAGTAACAGTTCAAATGCACTTAAATCCTTGAATTTTTTTATAAATGCAGTTTTCAAGAATTTAGCTCACATAGATATTTAATACACACAAATCAAATATTTTTTATTTATTCTCTGCCTCTAATACCCTACCAAAGGCTCACAAAATCTAAGGTTTTCCCTCTAAAAATATAACAAACAAAACTATCATCGTTCCTTACAGCCAAAACGATATGTTCTTCTCGTTAGTTTACCACATTTCTAGCCAATTCGGGAACCTGCACGAAAAAACAACACCGAATAATTAAAATGAGATCTACGATTGGAACCCTAGGGCACAAACACTAACTCTTCATTTTTAAAATGAGATCTAAGATTGGAACCCTAGGGCACAAACACTAACACTTTATTTTTTGAGGAACATATATTGCACAAAAAATTTGAAGAATATAACAAAACTAGTGAATATATACCTAGGCTGCAAGATACTCCATAACAACTGCCAGATACACAGGAGTTCTTGTGTCGACTCGCTGGGCATATATGCCCTTCTTGAGATACCTTCTGATTCTTGCGACTGGGAATTGAAGGCCAACTTTTGTTGATGGTTGAAATGGCAAGGAAACTTTGTGCTTCAAACATTGTAGTTCCTTTCTGAAGCTCAACTATAGTTGTAATTGTGGCTACGTAGGTGTCCTGGTAAGAACAATATTTTCCTCCGAAGAATCCACCATGAATGAGTTAGATGTAAAAGAGCTTTGTTGTACACACATAATAATAAGAAATAATTCCAACATTATCTGCACACAAATGCAAGTTACCAAATCTTAACGATATAAAACACCATAACAAAATTAAATGAAAGAAGAAATTAGTGACCATATGAATGCGATAACATAGGAGTATTATATACCAGCTTTGTGTTTCGACTG
>SNQJ01S0042025.1:69082-103974 GCA_010110895.2 Picea sitchensis
TTGAAATTTATGATTAAAAGGTGATTAATTCTGCCCATTGTCAATAGGTATACTCCTTTCGGCGTAATAAGAAATGTTAGTGTAGGAATATTAAGACATGTTCATAGATTATTTTAGGGGTTAAATTTCATTCATGGACTAATTTTCTATGGTTTTTCTCAAAAAAGGGATTAGTTATTCTAAAAATGATTCGCCCAAATTTTATAGGATAAAATTATTTTACCTCAAAAATCCCCATAAGTTTATACAAACTATATAAAATCCTTAGAAATTTGAATATTTTTACAAAAATATAGCCAAACATTTATAGTTGGTATATGAAGCATTAGTAATATTCGCCAAAATTTCTACATTTTAAAATAAATGTCCATCCTTAAAATCATCCGTAAATAACCACATTCACAATTAGCCAACCCAGTTCTGGTAATTCATGGATTCTTGTTACAAGAATTTCCTTTACCCCTAAATTGAACTGATGATCACCATAAAACCACCTATGCCATTTTCATTTATATGTTGTAATTAAATGACCCTTTCTAAGTACATTGTTCCCATCATTTAGCATTGCTTAGGTATATTGGAGAACGTGAAGAACTATTATGGTGAGAATAAAGATTTAGCATTGTGGTGTTGAGGAGGCACTGAGGAAGCGGATGGCAATGAGGTGAGTATTTGGATAGGGATAAGGTCATGTGACAAGGGAACTGCAAACTTTCAACTCCAGTGTCATTGTCAGCTGCGAGAGCCTGCAAATGTGATTTAATTAAAATCTATTTTCAAGCAATAATGGAAAGGCAAAGATATTTAATGAAACCCTTGGTGATTTAATTAAAAACCCAATTTTCAAGAACTCTCTAGTCGCTGGGAAATAAGACACTAAATTTTATATCTTATATCTCATCACTTTAAGGGAAATAAGACCTTAAATTTTATATCTTATATCTCGTTACTTTAAGAGAAATAAAGTTTTTGATTTATTTTAATTACAATAAATATAAATATTAGAATTGCCTATGTTAAACTTAGGAAATGAAGAGGAAATTTGAGTCAAAGAAAGAATTAATGCAAGTCAACGAGTAAACTCGTCACTATAATCCATGCAGACAGGGACTAATAACATTTTAATAAAAAATAGGCAATGAATGGGTGAGATTTAATGAAAAAGGAATATGATGGTGATTAGTAGGGGTTAGAATGAACAAAACACCCGATTTCCACATTTGATTCTGCTTAATGCAATAATGGAGTATATTGAGCTAGCATTTTGGTGGTGGAGTGGCAGGTGTCAACGTTGTGGAGGAATGGCATTTCGGTGGTGGAATTCCGAGTATGCAGGGATGACATTTCGGTGTTGGAATACGTTTTGGTTGCATAACAAAATTGAGACTAGAGAATTTATTTCATTGATGGAACTCGTGAATGACAAGTAAATATAATTAGATCTTAATAGCTTTGATTACCTTTAAGAATATCGAGATTGAATAGGTTTATTTTGGGCAGATGAAGATTGAATCATTTTAGTTTGCTATGTGTCGTCACAAATACAACGCTGGAGGGAGAAAGAGATTTGGTAAAAAGGTGTAGAAAGTATGGCGTGACAACGTTTTCCTCTATATTTTTCAATCACTTCATTTCATAGATAGATGAGATAATAAATTAGTCTCATCATGCCATTTTAATATTTATACAAGATTAATAAAAAATTGAGTCTATATTCATGTTCTCATGCTGTCGGGGAATGTAGAGAGACTCGCGGTTTTCCAAGCAGAATTATGCTAAGAGGGAAACTTTGAGTAAGCTTTGGAAGGTTCTTTGATGGACTTTTCAAATCTCTATGAGGTATGTAGATAATCATTTCAAGTTATTTTTGTTCCGTGTTCAAGGTATAGAGGGACTATAGCAATCGATAATTCATTGACTTTATATTAGTTTGTCATTTGACTAAAAATATTTGCATAATTTTTATTGTTGGAACTAGAGAACTATAAACATTGATTTGTATAGAATAAAAAATACCATATCTGTCATGAGCTGATTGGATAACAGATTGTAGGTCTTATTGCCAATTTTGTTATTCCAAATGTTTTATATATTATCATATCCAAAGTTTTTTATCATCTAAGGTCTTTCTAAATTTTTACTATTTTTATTAAAATGTTTAGATATCCAAACTTTTGAGCATCGAGAGTCAGTTTTTTATTAGTTGACTTCATATTAGTTTGTCCTTTGACTAAATTATTTTTTGCATAGTCTCTATTGTTCGAACTATTGTTATTATTATTACTATTTTTTTATTGTTATTATTTTATATTATTATAAAATAATATAATAATTATTTTGTGTATGTAACAGACCTTCCACACTACATTGTTTCTTAAATGTTTACACAACACAAGCCCCTTCGACAGTCCTGACAAACTTAAATGTTTACCTAAAAGGCCTCACAGCCTTAAATGTTTACTTAACACACTTGTTACAATACATTTTCCTCCAATTTTTTTTATACAATGTTGTGTGCAGTGAATATGGGCAATATTGCTCTTCAACAACATTACTGGTTCACTGGTTGATGCTTTCTCGTTGCTTGTTCACTGGTTTCTTGTTTACCTGTTGTTGTTGCTCTTGTTTTTTTGTTGGTCTTGTTGTAGTTTGCAGGCTTGGGATTCTGCAACCGCATTTGGAACTGTGCTTATGTCGTTCCCCATTGATGGGTTGGTTGCAGTGCCATGTTTACCATCCTATTTGTTGTTTGTTCCTTGTTATTTCCAGTTTGCAAGTGAAAATTTTCAATATTGGAGATGTCTGAGTCAAAATCCTCTTGCAGAACATATTTGTATGTGAGGAGAAAATGCAATTTCATTTTTTTATATGTCACTATGGTTGCGATGGAGGTGGTTTCTGTGTCGAACATTTGCGTTAAGGAACACGACCAAGAAAACATTACAACCCTGTTTCTCTAGTCGTAGTAGTCACATACAAAGATGGTCTGTAAGAGGATTTTGATCGCTCCCAGCATTGGAAATTCTTACTTGCAAAATGGAAAAAAACAACAACAAAAGAATAGGGATGCAACCATGGTAGTGAAACTTACCCGTGAATGGGGAACGACAAAAACGTAGTTCCAATTGCGGATGCAAAATGACAACCTTGTAAACTACAACTTTCTTGAATTTTTACATAGTGGGAGGCCTTTGGATGGTCCTCACATCCTTAAATGTTTACCTGACAGGGCTAAGAGCCTGAAATGTTTTCTTAATAGGTGTGTTATAATACATTTTCCTCTAATTTTTTGATACAATATTGTGTGCAGTGAATTTGGCCAATATTGTTCTTCACCGACATTCCTGGTTGATTGGTTGATGCTTGCTCATTGGTTCATTGGATGCTTCTTATTGTTGTTTGATTCAACTTTGTTGAGTTGAGGTCCTCCAACTTCAATTGGGCCTTTTAGTACTTGTTCATTGGTTTGTTGTTTCTTTCTTTCTCTTGTTTTCTTCAACTTTGCAAGGTTCGAGTCTTGCATCCACAGTTGGACCTATTGTTGCAGTTTGCAAGCCAGGGGATGTTCTTCTGTCCTTCCCCATTCACCGGTGGGTCTTAGTTCTACGGTTGCATTCTTCCATTACTTAACAAGTCTATTACAATACATTTTCGTCCAATTTTTTTTTATACAATGTTGCCTGTAGTGAATATAGGCAATATTGTTCTTCAATGGCATTACTTGTTCACTGGTTGATGCTTGATCATTGTTTGTCCATTGGTTTATTGTTTTCCTGTTGTTGTTTCTCTTGTTTGCCTGTTGCTCTTGTTGCAGTTTGCATGCTTGGGATTCTGCAACTGCTAATGGAACTTCACTTCTGTCATTCCCCATTGACGGATGGGTTTTGTTGCTATGTTTACCTTCCTATTTTTTGTTTGTTGTTTGATATTTCCAGTTTGCAAGTGAAAAATTTCAATACTGGAGATGCCTGAGTCAAAATCCTCTTGCAAAACATATTTGAATGTGAGGAGAAAATTCGATTTCCTTTTTTATATGTCACTGTGGGTGTGATGGAGGTGGGTTCTGTGTCGAACATTGGCATTCCGGAACAAGACGAAGACAAAATTGCAATCATGTTTCTTTGGACGTAATAGTCACATACAAAGATGTTCTGCAAGAGGATTTTGATCACTCCTAGTATTGAAAATTCTTACTTGCAAACTGGAAGAAAGACAAACAACGAATAGGAATGAAACCATGGTAGTGAAACTTACCCATGAATTGGGAGTTACAGAAGCACAGTTCCAATTGTGAATGCATAATTCCAACCATGCAAACTACAACTTTCTTAAATGTTTACATGGTGGGAGGCATTTGCACGGTCCTCACAGCCTTAAATGTTTACCTGATAGGCCTCACAGCCTAAAATGTTTTCTTAATAGGTGTGTTACAATATATTTTCCTCTAATTTTTTTATACAATCTTGTCTGCAGTGAATTTGGGCAATATTGTTCTTCACTAACATTCCTTGTTGACTGGTTGATGTTTGCTCGTTGGTTCGTTGGATGCTTCTTATCGTTGTTTGATTCAACTTTGGAGAGTTGAGGTTCTCACAGCCTTCAATTTTTACCTAACAAGCCTCACATACTGAAATGTTTTCTTCACAAGCATGTTACAATATATTTTTCTATGATTTTTTTATACAATCTTGTCTGCAGTGAATTTGGGAAATATTGTTCTTCATCAGCATTACTTTTTGACTGGTTGATGCTTTCTCATTGGTTCGATGGATGCTTCTTATTTTTGTTTGATTTAACTTTGCATAGTTGAGGTCCTGCAGTTGCAGTTGGGCCTCTTGGTACTTGTTCACTGGTTTGTTGTTTGTTGATTGCTCTTGTTTGCTTCAACTTTGCAGGGTTGGGGTATTTCATCCATAGTTGGACATGTTGTTGTAGTTTGTAGGCTAGGGGTTGTGCTTCTGTGCTTTATGATTCACTGGTGTGTCTCAGTTTCATGGTTTCATTCCTGTTCATTGGTTGTTGTTTTCTATTTCCAGTTTGCAAGTAATAATTTTCAATACTGGGAATGCCTGAGCCAAAATCCTCTTGTAGAACATTTTCATATGTTACTACTACGAACAAAGAAACATGAGTGTGATGTTTTCTTGGTGTTTTTCTTGAAGGTCTCTTTTTACCAGATATCCCACCTTTGTCGCAGCCATAGTGACATGGAAAAGGTTGACAAATCTATGACAAGTGCATTCAGAAGAATACACAAAGAACATGAAATAAATCATATTGATACTATGAAAATGATACATGCACTTGGAAATACATTATTTAATCCTCAACAAATATCTTCTCAACAAACAATCGACGTTGCAATTTCCCTTCCCCTGGACTATGGTTCAAGGAAATGTGTCTTCACAAACACCTCTCTACTTGAGAAACACAAATTGGAACATGGTTTATAGTTGGGCCACCAAAAATACTATTAAAATAAAATAATATGAAAAATGTTGAAATAGATATAAACAACATCTCTTTGGACTTGAACCATAGTTTGTCAAGTTCCAACTATATTTCATAGCTGAGAATGTTTTTCTGATAGTTAATGTGTTTCTATGGCTTCATAATTATGAGACTAAGTGTTGTCGTGTGGGGGATACATTTCTTATCTCCCTTTATTTTTCCTCTTCTATACTTACCCACTTTTCCATTTTCTTCTTCCCCTCTATTATCCATTTATGGTTCTATACTTAGTCGCGTTTCTATGCTTGCGGGTTCCCAAGGTGGAAAACTGAAAAATCCTCATCTCCATCTATATCTTCACATCACGAGTTTGACCAACCGTCGCTCGTTTTCATACTAAGCCAATTTTATGACCGCGGGTTTGCGGATAGGTGTTATCGAACTCTGATGCCACGTGTTCGGGGTATATCTCTTTCACCCAAAAATTTTGTGATCTACAATTCAACCCCAGACTCCTCGAACTCGCAATCCTGACTCTACCTACGATGACTCTGTCTAACTGACCTACCTTTCCATACTTAGTCGAGTCTTCAAATTTTCACGGGTTCATGAACTCCCAGGTTCACAAAAGTTTGAAAGAATTTTTCACTCCCCTCCATACCCGCCACCTTCCACCCTTCCCAATGCACATTAATTATGCTTTTTCTAGTGAAAAATCACCATACAGGTTTGAAAAGATTGGCATTAATAAAAAGAAATCTCGAGGACATCTGCCATTAAAACGCATTAACGAGCGAGTATTATGGGATCTGATGATTTTTTTGTGTCCATCTTGAATTGGAAAAAATTGTTGGTTATTTTAGTTTTTTTAAGGCATCATCATAGTAAGAGTGAAATATTGTGATACCCCACTGTCATCCACAAAGGTGTTGACGTCATGTCCCTCTTTAATACTGTGCATATATTACAGGTTATCATATTTGAGAATATGCGTGCATATGGAAATGTTAACTCATATGTTATTAGTGACAACTCACCACACATATTCGAAAAGATTGGAATTAATAGGAGAAAAGGTTGAGAACATCTCCCATCAAAATGCATTAAACCAATATTTACATAATATTATATTATCATCCTCCAACTTTCATTTTAAATACTTATTCCCATTTCTCTTTATCATCGAAAACTTGATCTTTAAGGTGCCTTCCTTGTAATGTTTTTGGTCATCCACATGTGAGATAACTTATAGATTCCATTCATGTCCAATTGAAAGAAGAGGGAATGGTTTTATGTGACATCAACTTTGATCTAAAAACATTATGTTAGCCAACAAAAACTCAGACACAAAAACTTCAAGTATCTTATGATTGGTATTCTGCCTATATTTGATCCTTTGGTTGGTTGAAAGGCGTTCCTAAAAATTTGCATGTTGAATTATTTCTTTTTTTACTGGAAATTGGAAGGGAATTTCAAGTCACCTGCAAAATGCTCCTTTGTTGAAGTATATAGCTTCTTCCAACAACACAGATTTGGCAAGTGTATTAAATCCTGTAGACCACATAAGATTTGTATATTCATTTATTACACACAACTATGTTGTTCACATTAATCAGATTGAGTAGGATACGACACATGTATCTCACACACTCTGTGCTACTAGGATTTGAAGTCATATTTGAATGTGTCCACATTGGACATGTCGACATAATAATCAGATGGACTGAACTAAAGGGAAAACCACCCAGCCCTATAGTCGAGTAGAGAGCGTTTGAGTGAGAAGTATGTGAACTTTGAGATATGTTCATTTTTTTTTATGTTCACTTTCAAACATTTTATGCTAATCTTTATATGTCTTCTCGTCTTCTGGTTGAGAAGGGAAAAATGCATCCTTATTTTCCAAAAATAATTGAAGTTAGATTATAAATACCCACTATTATTATTGATCCTTTTAAATATTTGATAATATAGAACTTATCAATGATAACAATCTTGAACTTCTTCAACAATATGAATTAAGTCGCCAATTCTGACCTAATCTTTCCCACAAACAGAAGCTTTTTTTGACATTGTTATCTTTGTAAAGGAAACTTTGTCTTTTATATGGATCTCCATTCTAAGAGGAAAACCCTAGTATTGTGGTAAGTTTTTGTTGGATATGGAATAAAGTGAGTCATGAGACATTTTTTGGGGGGGAGAATATTCTTTTACATCGATACGACAATAAATGTAAAAGTTGAAAGTATCTAAACTTTCAATTAAATTTCCAAGCCGGTTAGATACTTTCAATTAAGTTTCCAAGCTGAGGTTATATTATGATTAAAATTGGAAATTTCTTCTTCAAATAATTTAATAAGGTTATTCAAATCATTTTTAATCTTTATTATTTAAGAATAACTCTTTATCACAAACTATGCACAACACCTACAATACTTACAAAACAACACAAACTTTGCACAACACCTGCAATACTGACAAAACAATTCCTTCTGACCAATTTATACAAACCATATGCAATTTATAAATTTAACCATAACTAAATAAATATTAATCACACAATAACATAAAACTTTTAATAAATTTTAAACTAACCAAATAAACATTAAATACACAATAATATAAAACGTTAAATAAGAAGCCAACTCCAAATAAACACTAAATACACAATAATATAAAACTTTAAGTAAGAAACCAACTCCAAATTAAATTTGTAATCAAATATTAAAACACTATGTGTGTTTATATTCTATAAAATTATAATGATTTTCTATTAACACATTAAAATGTTCTTCATGTGTTCATATTCAATAAAATTAGAAAGATGGGGGAGGCCATTTTTTTTCATTCCTATGAGCATAACATGAATTTATTGAAATACAATGTTGAATATGATCTTAAAATTGTTTCAATTTTGATTCATTGTTTTTATAACTTGATTTGATAGTTATGTGAAATTTTACACTTCAAAAACTAATGAACATTATTAATTTAAATTTATGTATTCATAATATGAGAATGCGGGTAGTTAGTTATAATGTTGTAAAAAAACTTCTCGATAAGAAATGTGTAGAGATTTTGAAAAGTCCAAAAAGTGGACACTCCACCCATCATCAAGGACAAAAGAAGGTTGTTATGATGTAATAATTATTCAAAATAGTTGACACTACTCAAAACCAAATCTCAAAATTACCAATAGGAGAACACTCATTTAACTCAAAGAATCTTATTTTCTTTGACCAAACATAAATCTTATCCTCAACCCCTCATTACTCCTAGAGAAGCTCTCTAAATTTAAAAACATCCTAAAGATGGATACAAACTTATTCTTATTTTTATTTCTATTTGTTCCTGAACTTTCTCTTCCGTGTTTTTACCCCTTTATCTTTTCTAGTTTTTTTCTAAAGTTTTCTAACATGATCACCCGTATTTCTTTCTCTATCACTTCATAAGTCTCCCCCTTTTTTGTTGATGCTCTTTTTCTTTTCATTTTTTTTTTGTTTTCCCGTTAGTCAATTTACATATCTCTTTACTGCCACTCTGAGATATTTTCCTTATTTCTCTATCAATCGTCCAACTTCATATCACCTTCTTCCTTAACTTCCTTCTTAACATTAGCTACAAATCTTTATTATAAATTTAAATCTTCCTAACCTCAACATTGCTCTAGCATTAACAATTTCTTCTCTCTATTGTAATCTTTTCCTTTGAATTCATCCTTTATCTACCCTAATATTATCCTATGTCACACTAACCATATCTCAATTTTTTTAATTTTCCCTCCTCGTCTTCATTGTTACCCGATATTTTATCCTAATTATTTATTTTTTATTTTATTTATCAATACTCTCAATATTGTATCATTAATTTAATCTAATGTAATATTGTTAACTATTCTCTTTAATTTATTATATTTTATTGTTAACTATTTGGAATAATTATTACTATCAACAACCTCTCTACCTAATCTCTCTCCTATATTTACCCCAACACTCTATTACACCATATCAACTTTCTTGCCCCTCATGATGGATGGGTGGAGTCTCCACTCACAACATTATGTATTCATGTTTAAAAAAATTGTTATACTAATAAATTTAAGTATTTATATTTGAAAACTTGTTATTGAATTTGAAGTAGATTATTTTGCAGGACTAGCCTATGTACACCTAGGGGACCTTAAAAATTTGGAGGACATGGTTCAACCACTACCTGAAGGTGCCCCCATGGCTCTAGGTTAGGCTCTCATGGGAATCGAACCTTGCCCAATGGTCAAAACTCCTAGCTTTTCACCATTGGATCCAACCCCTTTGGGCTATTTGAAGTAGATGTTAATACTAATAAATTTAAATATTATATTTTAAAACTTGTGATTAAATTTAAAGTAGATGTTAATTAACTCAACAATCCAAAATATTTTAAATTTCGATATAAAAATATTTTAAAACTAATACATCCACATAAATAGTGGATGGTATGATAGGAATCACCATGATTTAATCATTTTAGAGAAACCCTTAAAAAATTGAATCGAATATAATTGGTTTTCCCTCATACCCTGAATTTAACAAATGAATGAATTTAAAAAACCCTAGAGGAAGAAGAGAAACAACATGAAATTACCATGAAACAATTGAATTCAAAAAACCCTAGAGGAAAAAGAGAAGCAACATGGAAAATTAAACATGGTGTTACCAAGAAGCCTTAACCCTAAATTAAAAAGTTCATAAATAATTAATAATAATAAAGTTAATTATGTCTACCATTTCCTACACGTACCGATGATAATTTACCCCCCTTCTTTTAATGGAAATGTGACAATGGTGGACGAAGTATAAACCACATGCCTCATGCATTTAGCTTATGAGCAAGTTTTCAGAATAGTTAATACTTCATTTACATAAATCTTGACAAAACCATCTTATACCAAGGGTTTTTAAAATCCCATAAGATTTGATGTTGCGATATATAAATTTTGTTAGAAGAAAAATTAAAACAAGTGTTTCATGGCAGCGTAGTCCCTGCCAGGTTGGAATGGGAATAAATGCACTGCTATGGCGAGACCGAGGGAGAAATAGAAGCCCGGAAAAGAAGGGACATGTGGGAAGAAGCTTGAAGTACATGAGGTATCCATGCAAAAAATGACTCATTCTAGTGTATCACACGCCAACCATGAGACATAGGGATGGTAGATGACCCGGGGAGAATGTCATTGCGAAAGTAAGGTTGGAGCCCCGAAGAAGCGGAGTCCTGATTTACCAAATTAGTTAATCATAATATTATATTAATATAGGGTTATTATGTAGATATTCTTGCAGATTAATCTGTTAGCGCCGAAACGACAACCTAACGAGGATGTCAATCCTATTTCATTTTTTTATAGATGTGATACTCCTATTTAAGTTTTTTTCTTGGGGCGTGTATAGTTCAAATATGGGACTTAGAAAATTTTCTTCGTAATGAATTGAAGTAATAAAAAAGGAGAGTGGTATATTTTATGTATTAATAAAGAAGATGATCCATATGAATAAAGAGAACTAATTTAGCATTCCGAAATAAGCCCACAAGGCACCTTCGAAATTGTTCTCGAATTAGTTTTCTTTTAAATTTATCAGAAATTAATAATGTTCGTTACATATTTATGGAATCTGTTACATATTTTTGGAACCTGTTACACATTTCTAGAAATTTAAATGTGTTTATCATATAGATTGGGATTGAGTCTCCCGTGGACCATAAAACAAATGAGTACAATAAATAGGACTGTAGAAAGAAGAAGTGGGCGACGGTAGAGAGGAAGACCTTAAAAGAAGAAATTGGAAGTTATTAGTCTTTAGTAAGATATTTCTATTTAAAGAGGTGGAATAACTGGATTGATAAATAAAGCAATATGTGATCAGTATAGACTTACTATGATGGTATCTATTTCTCCCTTTGCTATTTTGTTGTTGATTCCTTTTTATTTCTCTCGTCGACGACCACTGGAATCATGCCAACCATTTGTTTCCCTTCGTCGGTGAGATTCTCGATTCTCCTTTTGAGCCATTCTTCAATGTCGCCTTCGTCAGGAGAATGAGTGTTGTCATCATTGTCTCTATCTCCATTTAGGTATGTATGGATAAAAGAGATGCTAAAGCCAATTTCTAGTAAATGTTCTAGAAAACTCCCATTAGGGTCGAACCCTCTTATCCTTTCAACATATCTTTGGTTCAAGTTGTTGAAATGGCCTCTGAATTCATCAATCTTTTTGATGTTCATGAACATGAAGTCCCAGAATTTCCAAGGCAGAGGAATGCACTATTGTTTTCTTTTTCCATGGAAAAAATGCAACCAATAGTTGTATTGCCTTGCTATTTCTATAACAAACATCTTGTCTGAGATTGACATGGAAGGAAAGAAATATTTTCCATGGAGCCAAAATTGATTTTGTAATTTTCCATTTTTTTAACTGTCCCCTTCCTATCCAAAAACTTGGTTTCCTAGCCAGACATCCGAAGAGCATCCTTTCCTAAAAATAAATATTTGAAAACCGAGACAAAGTCATTAAAAACCTCATAAAAGCAATGGGAGGCCTTGTGCCTCCACAAGGCCTGGTACTAGAACATTATTGGGTCGAATTCATAGTTTATCTTTTTGGACAGAGATAGTTTTGGAAACGGACAATAATGCGCTATCACAAAAACCAAGTAGAATGACATATAAAATTTATTATCTTCTTTGAATCATGAAAATTGGGAACATATTTCAATGGAAATTAGCTTCCCCCAATAAAAAATGGATTGTTCCTTGACCATGAAATACAAAATATAAATAACCATGCGAGAAATGCTTGTTGTGGATTCTTGTCCTGTTATTCTTGTAAACAACCAAGAAATTTCCCGAAATGGATTTCTAAAGGAACTGACCTGCAAATTTGTGATATCTTCAGGAATTGTTGTCGGGTCTTCTAGGAAATCGGGTAAGATATCCAACCCGTTATCATGTTTTTCTAGGAACTGCTTGCAGTCTTGTCCTCTGAAAGTCAATGTTTTCTCTAGGAATCTTAAAATCTTGTGGAATACCCGAGTTGAAAAAGAAAAAAGAGAATGGTCGCACGGTGGAATAATTATTTGGATTGAAATATATTTTTCGGCGCACCAAGAGACCACCTCCTTATAGTCAAAAAATTTAGGGATGTAGCCTACACAACCGATTCTAGAGGTCCAAATCACTTTGTTCTGGGTAGAACAGGATGAATAGTAAGATTATTCCCTAGACCACTGGAAGTTATGGTCCTCAGGCCTAAAGATATTCACTGTATCTTCACAGAACTGTTGTCGAGCGACTTCCATAAGTTTATGAGAATGTTCATTTTCTCCAGAGGATGTTTGAAAGGAAGAGTTGGAAGAGATAATATAACCCTCCACAAATCTTGGTCCAATGCGTGTGAATGGGAGATATCCTCGACCCTTTTTCCCATTATTGACAATCTCGATGACTATTGCATGAAGCGTTGTTAGCATTAAAGACTAGTAATTGCATACTTAGAAGTGTGAAGATGGAGGGTACGACAAAGAGCAATTAAGGATTGGAGATTTCATGAATGCACCAACACGACGACCCACGAAAGACATTCCATGTTGTTTGAGATGAACAATCAGAAGGGATAATATAACTCTCTGCAGATATTGGCTTAATGCGTATTAATAGGAGATCTCCTAGAGCATTTCTCTCATTAATGACAATGTTGATGGTTCTCGCATGACGATTTGTTAGCATCAAAGCTTACTAATTTCATATTTAGAAAGAAGTACGAAAGTCATGGGGATAGGAAAGAGAAATTAAGGAATTCAATATGTATCGAAACCAGTCGGTCAGGCTTCAAAATAGGGTTACAAGGTATAACCATGAGTTATGAGGTCCCGACGATCAAATTGTATGTCTCAAAAATTTTGAGTGAAAAACACATAACATGGAAGAAGGCATGATGGGACAATCCAGAGGTCAATTTGTATATCGTGGAACTTCGGATACTGTTTGCAGGCCATGGAACATTGGAAGTGCAATCGTGATCCCACATGTTCGAGAAACTGCAATTGAAAAAGTGGTTGAGTATGGAATAGGCAAACGGTAGGCCGAACTCGTTTCCACTAATATATTGAAATTTGTAATAGATATTGCATTACCTGGCAAGATATTTTATGCATGTTTCTGGAAAATTGTGTAGCGATAGTCAATGTGACTGTCTTGTCGAACCTTTTTCTTATTAATGACGATCTATACGGTTTTTGCATGATGAACTGTTAGCATTAAACCTTGGTCATTGCATACCTTGAAAGAAGTATGAAGGTGGAGGGCATAGGAAACAATGACTAGGAATTGGAGATTTCGTGAACCCTCCAACCCAAGGATCAGTGAAAAAGATTCCATGAAATGGGAAACTATGGAAAGAGGTCGGACGGGCTTCAAACTAGGGTGACAAGGGTTCCCTGGGAGATGTGACAATCCGATGATAAAATTGTATGTTCGAAATGTTTGAGTGAAAAAAGTGTAACACAGAAGAGGGGATGATGTGGGAGTGCGACAGTCAATTTGTACATCGCAGAAGTCTGGGAGATCTCTTGGAGCCTTTCGCTCATTAATGAAAAAATTTACGGTTCTTGCATGATGAAATGTTAGCATTAAATATTACTAATTGCATATCCAGAAAGAAGTACTATGGTGACGGGGATAGGGAACAACAATTACAGAATGGCTAATTATCGAAAGCGGTCGTCCGGGCTTCAAAATAGGGTTACAAGATATAACCAACAGAGGTGAGAGCCTGAGGGTCAAATTATATGTCTCGGATGTGTTGACCGCAAAACGCGTAACATGGAAGAGGGAATCATGGGGCATTCCAGCGGACAAATTGTATATCGCAAAAATCTAGGTACTATTTGCAAGTCGCAGAACATTGGAAACACAATCTTGAGCGCACCAGTCTGGGAACCTACAATCGAAAAGTTGTCTAAGTATGGAATAGGGAAATGGTAGGTCAGACACGATACACAGTGGTTGCAACATGTGCAACCATGGAAATGTACCATGTCATGAACATACATAAAAAGTTTGGATAAGTATTGAAAGGAATGACGAATGGTCGAGCTCATGATGGGGCATTCCAATGGAAAAATTGTATATCGCGGAACTATGGTACTATTTGCAAGTAACAGAACATTGGAAACACAATACTGAGCCTGCCAATATGGGAATTCACAATCAAAAAAGTGTGTAAGTATGGAATACATAAACAGTAGGCTAAACTCATTTTCGCTAATATATTGAAATTTGTAATAGATATCCCATTACTTAGAAAGATCTTTTCTACATGTTTATGTACAAGTTGTGTAGGGATAGTCATTGTGACTGTCTCCTCTAGCCTTTTGTTATTAATGATGATATTTATGGTTGTTTCATGATGAACACTTAGCATTAAACCTTTGTTGTTTCATATTTGGAAAGAAGTCCGAAGTTGGTAGGCACATGATACAGTGACTAGGAATCGGAGATTTCATGAACCCTCCAACCCGAGGATCCAAAATAGGGTGACAAGGGTTCCCCAGAAGACGTGAGGCCCCGACGATGAAATTGTATGGCTCAGAACTTTTGAATGCATAGTGTGTAACACGAAAGAGGGGACAATGTGGGATTCTGGCAGTCAATTTGTTTATCACAGAGGTTTGGGTGTTGTTTGTAGGTCATGGAACAATGGAAGTGGAATCAAGAGGCCATAATAATTAAAGTGCATTGAGAAGGGCACGAATGTGGCGGGGATGGAAGGGAGCGATAAATTCTTTGAAAAGTTTTGTGAACCCGGGTAGAGTGAAGCTTGCGAGTTGGAGGAGCTCATGGTGGAATTGTAGATCACAAAATTTTTGGGTGCAAGATGTATATCATGGAACATGTGGAAAAATTAGGTAAGTATGGAAAGGAAGGACGTTCGTTTGGAGTACCGTAAATGACAGTTTAATGCATGTTAATGGGAGATGTCCTTGAGGTTTTTTCTTGTTAATGCCAATTTTTCATACAAGTGTGTTGAGTTGTCACTAGTAAAACCATAATTAATGTGCATTGGGAAGGGCACGAAGGTAGTGGGGATGGAAGGCAGCGATAGATGCTTTGCAATTTTTTTGAACATGGGTAGATTGAAGCTTGCAAGTTCAAGGAGTCTGAGGTGGAATTGTATATTAAGGAAGTTTTGAGTGCAAGATGTGTATCACGGAAAAAGTGGCAGGAGGGTTCGATAGCACCAACCCCAGAAACCACGACCATAAAATTGGTGAAGTATGGAAAGGAACAACGATCAGATGGACTCATGATGTGAGGATATAGATGGAGATGAATATCGGTCTGTTCACCAACCCAGGAACTCACAATCATAGAATGGAGACTACGTATATAACCAGAAAGGGATAGTAGAGGGGAACAAGAAAAGGTAAAAAGGGGTAAGTATCTCATAGAACCACACCTACTGTTCGTTTACTAATAACAATATTTTCAAACCCCTAGTGAGTTCTCACTAGTAAAAGAATAAATTGCAGATCACAGAAGTTTTTGGGTGCAAGATGTATATAACAGAACATGGGGCATAAGTGTTTAATAGCGCTAACCTGAGACCTGGTGGTCATATAATTGGCTAGGTATTCAAAGGGATGACGTTCGGTTGGGCTCATGATGTGAATATATATACGAACATGAGCATTTGCCAATCCGCTAACCTAGGAAGCCAGGATCATAGAAATGCAACTAAGTATAGAACCAAAAAGGGATAATAGAGGGGAAGAAGATAAGGGAAAATGGGTAACTATAGAGGAGGGGAATGAAAGGGAAAAACGAACATTTAGTCTTAGCTATGTAATAATCTTGGGGATTGACAAAGACATCTTTAAGTTTAAAGAGAATTTGTTTATATTTATTCCAATAGTATTCATATTAATATATCTCAATAGATTACTTGTGGTCCAAATGTAAAGCATATTCCAATTTGGTGGGTGTTTTCTGGCTCGCAAATTTCGTTCTCAAATAGAAGAAGCTGTAATATATGAAAAATTTTGAACAGGAACATGACGTCAACACCTAAGTTGGTATGTTGAAATAGAATCATTAATTGATTATATTTATAGGGCCCCAAAGAATGAAAGAAGGATGGGTCCACCCATTTCTTTCGTAAGTATAGAGTGGGTGCCACATAACTATGTCCTATCACAAATTATTCTTCCGTGTAAAATTTAAGGAGCGAATAGAGTAGCCTTTATTTAAATTGAAGTGTTGGGCAGGGGAAAAAAAATTTGGTCATGCATGTTTAATTACGGGTCAAAGAGCATCTTAAATTATTGTAGAAAGAGGTCGAAATCATCTATCAATAACTGTATAGGAAAATGAGTCAATTTAAAGAAAAAATACAAAAAAAAAGAACAACACCAGGCATTGGAAAACACCATACAAAAACCTCAAATATTTTATATTCAGATAAACTGGGTTACAAAATATAGCTGAGATTATTTCCCAAAATAGTTGTCTTGAAATAGTTCAACACATATTTTCTGAAATTTAAATGCGTTTTCCATAATGATTGCGATTAGGGCTCCCGCTGTAATGAACCGCCTCGTTACGACAACCATTCTAGTACACAGGTGCAAATTTTTTTTTTTTTGTTTACGGTGTGTGCGCGCGTGTAGAAGTAAAAACATACTTGACTCTATGTCGCCCCTTGACATCCAACAAGACGCATCCACGATGTTCATTGCAAGAAGACAAATGCATACGACGAGTATCTGCAAACGACTAAGACCATAGGCAGAGGTGCACAACGCAACATTTAACGACAGTAAAACTGACCACTACAAACGACTGACCTCCCGCCCATCCTACCCTGCAAGGTTAGGACCTCCAAGACACATAATCAACGCTCAAGCTCGGTTTCACATCGTCTTTAACCATTTAAGGTCTCAAGGCTGGCGACTGTTCTGATGAACATGGAGGTGTCTACATCCCGCCCGACACAACAGACCGAGGAACTAACTAGACACAACGATGTACAACATAATAAGATGAACAAACTGCTCCCCCGACGGAAGCACACAACAAGGACTCTGACAATGATCACTTAAGTTCAATATCATCTAAGGATCAACCCTCCTGCTTGACCAGCTCGAATTAATTTAAGTTACGTAAGTCAAGTTATTGCTCGTGTAATATTTATATCAATAAGAATATAAAACACTGTAATATAAATTTCACCATCCCTCTTTTGTATCACCTATCTGGACCGAGGTTCTTCATTCACAACCTCTGATATGCTAAGACCTACACAATGATAACCACCTACCAAGATACAACCTTCATGAAGTTCCAATAGTAAAGCACTAAAAACGACATACCGACACAACGTAATCGAGGAACTAACTAGACACAACGATGTACAACATAATAAGATGAACAAACTGCTCACCCGACCGAAGTATCAATAAATAAGGACTCTCATTAACCATCACTTAAGTTCAATATCATCTAAGGATCAACCCTCCTGCTTGACCAGCTCGAATTAATTTAAGTTACGTAAGTCAAGTTATTGCTCGTGTAATATTTATATCAATAAGAATATAAAACACTGTAATATAAAGTTCACCATCCCTCTTTTGTATCACCTATCTGGACCGAGGTTCTTCATTCACAACCTCTGATATGCTATGACCTACACAATGATAACAACCTACCAAGATACAACCTTCATGAAGTTCCAATAGTAAAGCACTAAAAACGACATCATAATGACAGGTATGATCAATCGAGAATGACACATACATCATAAATTGAAATGGAATCTAACTAATAGAAATTAAATGTCAAGGTTAAAAGGGGGCTTGTAGGATAGGACAATTATCAATAAACAAGCAATAAAAGAAATGGGATAACCATTTACTAAGGAGGTCACCTCACCTACTTCATACATATAGCTAAAATCACTATGGAACACAACCACGAATTCAGGGGTCAGTATATAATAATGACCCTGCTTAAAATGACAATGATAAAAATACCACCCATCACGCCCTACTTAAGAGGATCTCCTATACTTGGCAACCTCTTAATCGAATAACAATCGACATAATTTTTAAAAAAGAGACATGATTAAGACTGACCGTATGACACAATTGAGCATTAACATGGGTCCACATCATAAGTATAATATTGAATTGGAAAGCAATAAAAATTATCATCCTATGTGAATATCTCCGGAAACCATTACAATTTTTAAGGTCGATATTTAAATAACTAGAAGGGACCCTAGGTAGTGTATATGTAAGATATCAATCAATTTTTTTATTTTTTATTTTTATTTTTTTAAATTGAAGGGACACTTACATGGCAATTAAATATAGGTTCCCACTCATATCTGATGAACACATGTAGTGCATGATCAGGTGAGGATAATTTGAATTTCATTAATTGTGATAAAGTGCATTAGTGTAGCTTCCTTTCATGTGCGTTAAGGTGCCTTGGGATGGTGAATTTTAGAGAGAAGATACGACTGTTTCATTAGCAGCACTAACTGTATACCTTGAGATCGTTGCTAACCTTAAACACTAAAAAGCGTTCTAACTTGTACCAAAAATCGATTTCTCTAAGCATAGAGAGTCATCCTTTGCCCCTGCAGTTTTTATTATTAAATTCCCACTGTTCAGGTGGTTCCTTGTTATCGTGGGGAACATCCCGAATTTAATTAAGTTGAGAATATCAGGGTCACAACAACTCTCGATTGGAAATTAAAGAGAAATTTTTAAAAGAAAAGTTAAGAAGGTTCAAATGAAATAACCCGCTGAAGATTGAGACACTGATATCCATTTGAAGACTGACCGAACTGACATTGATCAGAATTGACACTTTCATTGATATACGAATGATATTCCGACTGAGGTCAATTTTGATCATCAAATCTGGCCTCCGTTATTGACCAACCGGTGGACAGATCCGGGAGAGAGGCCGTAAGGCTGTACAACGTTATGCTCCGGCAATTAGGTTGAAGGACATTTTTTTTTTTTTTTGCGCGTTATTTCATTTAATCGTGTGGCGAATTGCTCGTTAACAGCTTAGCTGCTAACCATTTCACTCCTCCCTTAAACGATGGAGATAACATCAATCACACGATTTAATCAGGGGGCTGGCGTAATATCCGCCGTCTAAATTAAACAACAAATTCGTCTGACAGAACCCTATTGGTTCGTTTGTTATTCAACATTCCCAAGAAGGACAGTGATTTATTATTGAATAAATGCCAATGTCAACCTCAGGATATTATGGCAATTTGGCACGATAAATTAAGTATCCCTGACGAATATTGAGGGTGAAATAACCATTGACAAGAATATCATCCCGCAAGGCGCGGGAATCGCGGATGTTCTCCTTTGTTAACACCGCCTATTATTTCTTTAACCAACCGCTGATCGACGGAAATAACGCATTATCATTTACTTAGAAACAAATAACCGGCGCCGTTATGATGACTCGGCCATCATTGTAGCGGGGAATGTAATTCCCAAAATAACTCGTGCCATAAGCATACATCGAGGTGATGGAATCAAATTGCGGTAGAGGAAGGCTAACTTCCAAACGCCAATGCAAGGGAATACGACAACCCTACCGCTGATCTTCAAATATTTGATACCCACAGAAAACCAACGCCTACAAAATGAGCCGTGGGTCTAAGCGCAGAGCCGGCGGTCATGCCGAAATGCTAAGGGATACCAAGTGCTGTAAGTTTTCATGTGCTCAATGTAAGGGAAGGGCCAACGGATTTTAAGGATTCTAGATCGATGAACCTCTACGGCGTTTGGAATTCGCCAGAATGAGCACAGGGATAGGATGACAATTCGCCCCGAGTTCACCGCAAAACAACCAAAAATGAAAGGATCGCCAGGCAAATTATAAGTACAACAGGACTATCGCTCAGCAATTTGCATCTATGTTGTAAACGAAAACCCCAATGATTACTACAAAATATCAGACCATGCCCCAACGAATTAGAACGCAATCATAATCGGCCCCTACGAAAGACAATCTAAAAACCCCCAAACAAAATGCATACCATGGAGGAAAGCGCAGCCCCTCTAAACCATTAACGCAGATCAAGTTAAAATGCAAGCCAGACATAAACAAATTTGCCAAGATGGAAAGAACTTTCAAACCCAAATCTAATACCGGAGGGTAAACAATGTCGAGGTAAAAATTAATTGATGGAGGTATTCCAGAGATAAATAATTGTATTTTTCCATTAACCATTAACAAGACAAATCGCCAGAAACAATTTAACACCAACCATTTCTACACAATTTTGCAAGAATCTAAAATCATACCTTAATACACTCGGCTTCGAGATCGCCTGCTCCATCGCCAAGGCCCTTTAAGGCCTCGCCAGCCTTCCTCAGCTTGCCAACCTAGACCACCGTACTCCCAGCTAACGCTGAGGTACTCTGGCTCCCTTCACTCGGTTTAAAGGCCACACAAGAACCGGAATATAACACTAGCGTCTCAGTTCACCTCAACGGCCGAGCTACCACTCCCAAAACACAACTGGGACACACACCCAACTCCACACACAAGATAACTGGCCAACCCACACTTAAGCAACAGAACAAGCATTTACCACCATCATCCCTGTCCTTCCTTTCCGTTTCTTTTATAGCCAAATGAGACTCCACTCTTAATTAGTAATTAATTAATTTTAATGAAAATCCTCTTTGAACAATCTCCATCGCCCAAGTGTCAGCTCATCCCTAGGGTCTCCATTAATTAATTTTGTTTACTAATTTAAAATCTAATTTCACACACCCCAAAATCTCTCCTTAAATCTCCTAGGGTTCCTAGATTCTCACTTTACTTTTATTCCCTTTCCCTAAATAAGGTTTCTGAAATTAGCAAGTACTTAAATGAAGATTCTTTTCGCTTTTTCCCCAAATGTCCCTTACTTCCAAATCTAAGTTTCCTTTAATTTATGTTTCCATATTTTAGTTTATATTAAATTATTTGTATCTTTTTTTTCTCCCCTTTTATTTTCTCTTCCCACTTTATCTAATATTATAATAAAGTTTGGTTAAAACCTTCAATGATAAATTTTCTCAAAACACTTTTAATAGAGACCCCATTTATGAATCATTTATTTATTTATATTTCAAAACTTTGCTTTAATATCTCCTTTTAAAATTAAATTTCACCCTTCTTGGTCTCCTTTATAAATTAATTACTATGTATTTTACTTAAATTTTACCCCATCATTCTTTTACCCTCGTTACTTCCTTTTTTTTTTTTTTTTTTTTTTTTTTTTTTTTTTTTTTTTTTTTTTTTTTTTTTTTTTTTCTTAGGGCCAATCAAGTCTGTTTTAGGGATGTCTTATTCTAGGTTGATTTGAACAGGGAGACAATTTAATTAGGGAAGGCGTTGTAAGAATTTATCAGGTGCTAAGGCCTCACGATCAACTAGGTTGTCTCAAAATCATTCTCATGCGACGTGTTCTTCTCGTGATCTACTCACGCGCTCCAAGGGTGCTAATTACCGATCGCTCGTCGTTTCACATGCCCTTCGTGACGCACTCACGCGTCTAAGGTGCTACCGCGACTTGTAATTCTTGCGCTGACGCGTTCTTCGTGATGCACCACGCGTCTAAGGGTGCCACTCGCCGGATTGACGGATTGGTAGACTCTAAAACCCCTCGAGTCAACACTACGTGAATCTTGTGGGAGACTAAGGGTTTCTATGGAATAATGCCTCACTTTTATTGCGTACTTTAGAATCATCGCGGAGTTTAATCGTCACAGTCATTTCACTATCGGTGGATCCCTCTAACTAGGTAATCGTTAACTTACAACTCGAGCCACTCGCTGAAAGTGCTAGTATCGTAAGGTGGCTGTTGTCCGCTTTCATCCCTCTCTCAAACTCTTCGGGATCTCGTGTGTCCGCTTTTACTCCATATGTGGAGCACTACGGCAAGCTATCGCCAAACCGCATCATCAACTATCATGTCAAATCATGTCGTTAAATATATCGCACAATAATAGTACATCATCAAAAATGAAACAATATCATCATAAAGAAACAACTCAAATACCCTACTACCTGACTCAATCCGGAGTACAACGGAGTTCTACCATTTTTCCGCATCCTCGCTTGTCCAAACCCCGCATTAATTTCAACGTAAACCGGAAATGCGACTCGCTCATATCATAGTAGTGGAAATCATCCCTCGGCTATATAACCCAATGCATCCAAATGAAAGAAAAGTTCTATCATATAAACCTTTTCACTTATGCAGCGCGTGTCCCTAAAGAATAAGTTTAGGAAAAGGCTGAGCCGAGATGTTACATACACTTTCTTATTCAAACTTCGTCTCCGTTTCTCAGTATAAGTGCCCAAATAAATGTACCACAAAATCATAAATGCTACAGCATCGTGAGTCTAACTATCCAACAAAATGGAAACCGCTGGCACATCGAGAGCGCGCTCCTCCGTGTCGCCGAAAGCGGACTATAATCGCCCCACTGGACCTTGACCTGGTCTACCGTTTCGACGCCATAACTGCCGAACGCGATGATCTAATGCGGACTGTTTTACCGCGAGCGCCCTCGTCCGGACACTCGCCGCCTCGAAAGTAATCAGATCGGTGCTCGCTCGGCTAAGCATTCACCGCCGCGGAACTGGCGGGCCTTGCCCAGATATTCCCACCGTAGCTGGTCCAAATTTGATCCGGTCAGCCTGCCCTCTCCATAGGGACACCGGCACAGTAGTGTGGCTCTACACGCCCACTCTTCTTCGCCCAAGAGTCCCCGTGCCCGGTGAAGAAGATGGTCTACGTTCGAAACTCCCCGGTTCCGTTTCTATCAATGTGTCTGGAATCGTTGTCGTTGGCGTATGCTGCCGCTTCACTGCGGTCTTCTGGTATATTCACGGGCCAGCCAGTACTGCATGAACCCCGCCCCGGTATCTCTGCCGGTCCCGTCCGTCTCCCCACCGCTTAGCTCTCTTCCTCTCGCTATGAGGGGCCTTTTTGGGATTACCGGCCGCAAGGCCTGGAGGTATCAGATCCTCTAACCTTTTGCACGCGAAAGCTGCCGCAAGGCCAAACACGTAAACTCGACCTTTGAGCTTCTCCGTACCAGAGCGCGAGCATAACGTATAGTCGCATAAAACGCGTGTTCTCAGACCGCATCGTATTTAATCTCCTCGTCAACGTTGAACTCATTGGAGCTGGACGCCAATGAATTCCTCGGGAGAGATATTCTCTCGAACCGCTTCCTCGAATGCCTTGGCGACACGCCAATAACGGCCATGTTTAATCAAGGCAAGAGTGTCTTCCACCATAAGAGCGCCCCTTTAGCCGGAAGACGCCATGCGACCTTCATGTTGGTATAGTCGCTGGCGCGGCTAATATCGCCATATTTCCTTCAACCATGCTCTCAAGGCCGCGCTTATCCGGAAAATTCAAAGAACTTTCGAAATTTCACCTTCTCGAGTTCGGGGTGAATACTGCCAAGACCACGGCGGCGCTGCTGACGAACTCAAGAAAAGCCGCTTCAGCCTCTCTCTGCCTAATTCGCTGATCACGTATTACGCGCCGAAGGATCTCTATCATCCCCACAACATCGTGGCTACCGCGATCTCGCCTTCTGTCCGCGACCTGTTTCACCAAGTTAGACCTCTCGTGTGGATGCTGCCGCCGGAGGCGCCGCTACCTCCCTAAGACCCCGTCAGTTCAGCCCGGGCGCCCTTCTTAACCATGATTACCGCATACGTACGCTAAACTCAATCGAACCGAAAGTAATCAATAAATCATGCGTCAATCCAACCCGAGTGAACTCTTAAGCGCGGCCTAACCCGCCCGATACCATATACGTAACAAACCGCCTTCGCTAAGTATATTTACAACCATTCTAGTACAATACAGCAAATTCTTTTTTTTGTTTACTTGCAGGTAAGGTGTAGAATTAACAACACGCTTGACTCTTTGTCGCCCCTTGACATCCAACATGACGCGACCGTGGTGTTTATTGCAAGAAGACAAAGCATACGGCGAGTATCTGCAAACAATTAAGACCATAGGCAAAGGTGCATAACGCAACATTTAACGACAAGAAAACTCAATTCACTACAAACGATCGACTCTCACCATCCTCCCCCGCAAGGTTAGGACCTCCAAGACACATAATCAACGCCAAGCCCTGCTTTCCCATCGCCTTTAACCATTTAAGGTCTCGTGGTCATGAATCGTTTCCGATGAACATGGAGGTGTCTACATCCCTACTCGGCCAATACCGCATCGAGGAACTAACTAGACACAACGATGTACAACATAATAAGATGAACAAACTACTCCCCCGACGGAAGCACACAACAAGGACTCTGACAATGATCACTTAAGTTCAATATCATCTAAGGATCAACCCTCCTGCTTGACCAGCTCGAATTAATTTAAGTTACGTAAGTCAAGTTATTGCTCGTGTAATATTTATATCAATAAGAATATAAAACACTGTAATATAAATTTCACCATCCCTCTTTTGTATCACCTATCTGGACCGAGGTTCTTCATTCACAACCTCTGATATGCTAAGACCTACACAATGATAACCACCTACCAAGATACAACCTTCATGAAGTTCCAATAGTAAAGCACTAAAAAACGACATCATAATGACAGGTATGATCAATCGAGAATGACACATACATCATAAATTGAAATGGAATCTAACTAATAGAAATTAAATGTCAAGGTTAAAAAGGGGCTTGTAGGATAGGACAATTATCAATAAACAAGCAATAAAAGAAATGGGATAACCATTTACTAAGGAGGTCACCTCACCTACTTCATACATATAGCTAAAATCACTATGGAACACAACCACGTAACTAGGGTCATTCTTATATGCTGACCCCATCAAGTCCTACTTAAGAGGATCTCCTATACTTTGGCAACCTCTCTTAATCAATAACACCCATATAATTTTAAAAAAAAGAGACATGATTAAGAATGACCGTATGACACAATTGAGCATTAACATGGGTCCACATCATAAGTATAATATTGAATTGGAAAGCAATAAAAATTATCATCCTATGTGAATATATCAGGAAACCATTACAATTTTTAAGGTCGATATTTAAATAACTAGAAGGGACCCTAGGTAGTGTATATGTAAGATATCAATCAATTTTTTTATTTTTTTTTTTATTTTTATTTTTTAAAATTCAAGGGACAAGCGACATGGCAATTAAATATAGGTTCCCACTCATATCTCATGAACATGTAGTGCATGATCAAAGAGGATAATTTGAATTTCATTAATTGTGATAAAGTGCATTAGTGTAGCTTCCTTTCATGTGCGTTAAGGTGCCTTGGGATGGTGAATTTTAGAGAGAAGATACGACTGTTTCATTAGCAGCACTAACTGTATACATTGAGATCATTGCTAACCTTATACATTAAAAAAAAGGCGTTCTAACTTGTACCAAAAATCGATTTCTCTAAGCATAGAGAGTCATCCTGCCCCCGTAGCTTTTATTTTTAATATTCCAACTGTTCATGTGTTTCCTTGTTATCGTGGGGAACATCCCGAATTTAATTAAGTTGAGAATATCAGGGTCACAACAACTCTCGATTGGAAATTAAAGAGAAATTTTTAAAAGAAAAGTTAAGAAAGTTCAATGAGAATAACCCTGTCAAGTAAGTCGATAACACTCAGGCTTAAGTAACCCTTAATTAGTTAACTTCAACTGGAATCCGCCATATCGCTTCATGTATCAATGACCGCAACCAGATCAACGTCCTGTTCACCTATGGGTCACCTTAATACTTACGCATCCTCAGACTTTAAGGGTAACAGGACGACATCAAGCTGACATGCAAAAATTAGCAGCAACGAATTTAACGCTACCCGGCGGTATTAGGACAAAGTTGAAGGCCAGGCACTCCAAAGATCCGTAGAGATCAGAGTGTCCAAGATAAAACCATTAGTTTAAGCATGCTGGATTCTACCGCCCTTCTAAAACACACGTAAATCGGGTTCAAGTATTAACTAAATCGGGTGGACAGATCCTGGAGAGAGGCCGAAGGCTTCCATAACGTTAAGCCCACAATTGTAGGTTGAAGGACATTTTTATTTTTATTTTTGTGCGTGTGTTATTTTATTTAATCACCGTATGAATTGCCTGCTAACAAATTTTATTGCTAACCATTTCACTCCTCCCTTAAACGATGGAGATAACATCAATCACATGATTTAATCAGGGAGCTGGCGTAATATCCGCCGTCTAAATTAAACAACAAATTCGTCTGACAGAACCCTACTGGTTCGTTTGTTATTCAACATTCCCAAGAAGGACAGTGATTTATTATTGAATAAATGCCAATGTCAACCTCAGGATATTATGGCAATTTGGCACGATAAATTAAGTATCCCCGACGTAATATTGAGGGTGAAATAAATTCATTGACAAGAATATCATCCCGGCAAGGAATCGTGATCTACTTCCTTTGTTAACACCGCTTCCATTACTTAACTAAATCATACAACACGGGAATAACGACATTATTTACGAAATAAATAATCGTATGCTATGATGACTTCAAGGCCATCAAGCCGAAGGGGAACAGAATTCTAAAATAACTCAGGCCATATATACATCAGAGGTGATGGAATTCGAAAATTTGCGTGCAGAGTGAAGGCTAACGCCCCAAACGTCAATGCAAGGGAATACACACAACCCCAGCTGCGGATCGCCCAAATATTTGATACCCACAGTAAAACCAACGCCCAATAAAATGAGCTGTGGTCAAGCTACAGAGTCAAGGTCATGCCGAATGCTATGGATACCAAGTGTCAGAAGTTTTACAGTTTCGTATGAAGTACAACGGATTTTAAGGCTTCTAGATCGATGAACCTCTACGGCATTTGGAATTCACCAGGATGAGCACAGGGACAGGACGACAATTCGCCCCCGAGTTCACCGCAACACAACCCAAAAAAAATGAAAGGATTTCCAGGCAATTTACAAGTACAACAGGACTATCGCTCAGCAATTTGCATCTATGCTGTAAATGAAAACCCCAATGATTACTACAAAATATCAGACCATGCCCCAACGAATTAGAACGCAATCATAACTGGCCCCACAAAGACAATCCAAGAAAAAAAAAAACCCCAAAACAAAATGCATACCATGGAGGAAAGCGCAGACCCTCTAAACCATTGGGCTATTAACGTATCGTTAAAATGCATTCCAGACATAAGCAGAATGCCAAGATGGAAAGAACTGCCAAACCCAACGAATACTGGAGGGTAAACAATGTCAGGAGTAAAAAAGAATAGAAGGAGGTATTCCAGAGATAAATAATTGTATTTTTCCATTAACCATTAACAAGACGAATCGCCAGAGGCGATTTAACACCAACCATTTCTACACACTCTTGTAAGAATCTAAAATCATACCTTTGGCCACACGCCGCTTCTGAGACGTCATAGCTCCATCACCAAGGTCTAACGCCTCGCCGCCTTCCTCGCTTACAACAAGTAGAACGCCACCTATTCCCAGCCTAACGCTGAGGTACTGGCTTCCCCCTTCACTCGGTTTAAAGGGGCCACAAGAACTTTAAAACCGGCATGCCTCACTTCAACTACCGAGCTACCAATTTCCAAAACACAACCGACACACACCCAACTCCACACAAGATAACCACACTCCATTAATTCAAGTGATTTAACGTTACGCTTACCGATCATCCTTCATCCTTCCTTTTCCGCCTTTTATAGCCAAACGAGACTCCACTCCTTAATTAGTAATTAATTAATTTTAATGAAAATCCTGAATCGTCCAAGTGTCGCCATCCCTAGGATTCCTCCATTAATTAATTTTTGTTTCATTAATTTAAAATCTTAATTTCCTCACACCCCCAAAAATCTCTCCTTAAATATCATTCTAGGGTTCCTAGATTCCCCACTTTGCTTTTATTCTCTTTCCAAATAATCAAATTAAAGGGCACTTAAATGAAGATTCTTTTGTTTTTCCCCAATGTCCCTTATTTTCCAAATCTAAGTTTCCTTTAATTTGTTTCCACATTTTAGTTTATATTAAATTATTTATCTTTTTTCCCTTTTATTTTCTCTCCCACTTTTATCTAATATTATTATAATAAAGTTTGGTTAAAACCTTCAATGATAAATTTTCTCAAAATTACTTTTAATAGAGACCTCATTTTATTTATGAATCATTTATTTATTTATTTAAACTTTGCTTTTAATACCCTCCTTTAAATTAAATTTCCTTGGTCTCCCTTTATAAATTAAGCAACTACATTTTATTTAAATTTACCCCATCATTCTTTTACCCTCATTACTTCCTTTTTTGAAGTCTTAATCAGCTCCTAGGGGATGCTAGTTTGTGCCCTAGGTTTATTTTTGAGGATCTTCTTAGGGCCAAATAAGTCTATTTGAGGGATGTTTTATTCTAGGTTGATTTGAAATCGTGGAGACAAATTAATTAGGGAAGGCGGGTTGTAAAAATTTATCAAAGCATATTTCACGAATGAACTAGGTTGTCTCTTTAAAATAATTTCTATGCGACGTGTTCTTCAGATCTACCACGGCTCCATGTTACCACTGATCGCCTGCCGCGACATGCCCTTCAGATCTAATTCGCTCCAAGGCACTCATGACTTAGGAATTTTTAGTGTTCTGCTCTTCTGTGATGCACCACTTGCTCCAAGGGTGCTACTCACCAAATTGACTGATTGGTAGACTTAACAACCCCGAGTCAACACTCCGCCAGTGAATCTTGTGGGAGACTATAGCTCTTGAAGGAATAAGGCCCTCTTTATTACTTCTTTAGAATCATCATCGTGGAGCGCATCGAAACAAGTAGTCAGCTCTCATCAAGATCAGGATCCCCCAATCCAGGGTAATCTAACTCTTACGCTCGAGCTACCTACGGAGTGCTAGTAGGTCAGGGTGGTCACGTCTACACCTCTCCCTCAAACTCTCTGATCTCTGTGTGGCTCCTTTACTCCATATGTGAGTTTGGTCGACAAGTTATCGTCAGCTCGCATCATCAACCATCATGTCAAATCATGTCAAGAATATATCATATCATCAATAGTACATCATCAAAAATGAAACAATATCATCATAAAAGAAACAACTTCAATACCCCCACTCCCGACTCAAATCGAGTCCATGGAGTTCTACCGATGTTCTCTCGTGATCCTCGTCCTAAACCCCGCAAGACACTCAATCTAAACCGGAAGTCACACACCTCGCCTCTATATCATAGTAGTGAAATCATCCTGTCATATAACCCAATGCATCCAAATGAAAGAAAAGTTGTATCATCATAGAAATCCAGATCACTTGCGAGCAAGTGTCCTCAAAGAATAAGTTTGGTAGGTGCGCCAGAGCGGGATGTTACACCCGCGGACAAAAAAAAGCAAATATGTACAAGAATCAAGCCTATAGATAGTCTTTTAGAGATTTCAACTTGATCATCAAATGCTTGCCTGGTTAAAAACAACAAGTTGAATATCAATTTCGGGTCTTGGACTTCATGGGTGTTGTTACCTTGATCTATCCCAACTTCTTGAATAGTTTGTCTCTTCTAGATATGGCCTGCTTGCATTAGATTTCTATTCAACATTCCATACCTTGCTAAGTGTTAATTTCCCTCTATCATAAAAAACTTGGGGTTTAAGGTGCCTTCCTTGTAATGTTCCTATTCATCCACATCTAAGACAACTTATAGATGTGATTCAAGCCCAATTGAAATACGAGGGAGTGGTTTTATGTGACATCATCTTTGGGGGAAAAAAATTATGTTAGCCAACAGAAGCTGAGACAAAAAATTCAAGTATCGTGTGACTGGTATTCTCCCTATATTTGATCGTTTGTTTGGTTGAAAGGCCTGCCTAAAGATTTGTATGTTGAATTTCTTTGTTTTATTTTTGTAAATTGGAAGGGACATTCAAGACACCTACAAAATTATCCTTTGTTGATGTATATAGTGTCTTCTAGAAACATATATTTGGAAAGTGTATCAAATGTTGTAGATCACACCAGAATATATATTTCATCGTAGGAGTGGTAGACATTGTGGCTCACAAAATGGTATGTAATATTCGGAAGAGATCCCAAATATTACTCCATGCTTGAATATACTCAGAAGGAAATTATAAATTTGGATCCTCACCAAGGTGAGAAACTATATCAGTGGTTTAATTAACATTCCAAAATTACATAACCTTATATCTCAAAGTTGTAACAAACTTGACAAACAACCAACTTCTATCTCAAAGTTGTAACAAACTTGACAAACAACCAACTTCTATCTAAAAGTTTGTTGAGTGACCTCTGGATATAGTAATAGACTTGACATACAGTCAACTTTCGATCATTACCGATACTAAAGTCAAGTGTAAAAAGTCATGACCCTAGGATCCAGGTAGCTTCAACTTTGGGCATCCACACTGGGGTGACTCCAAGCTCTAGATAACTTTAGCTTCAGACATTGACACTAGCAGTGGCAATGCTAACAATACCATTGACTACAGAGCGGTAATGCGATGAACAAGAATGAATTTCATTCTCAAAGCACTTAGATTGCGAGGTTGTCAGACCTACAAAGAACATCGAATTTAGTGCTTCTTTGTCACGACAATTACAATGATGATCTGAGTCCAAAAATATTTGGAGGTTGGGTTTCCTTTGCGATGATGACCTTGACATTAGGAACATGTCAGACATTTATTATCTGAGATTGCAGTGTTAATGCAATTTCCATAGCCAATGACAGGTCGATTGCATTGGAAAAAGAAATATTAATTGTGTAATTAATTAACATCCATGAAGGACGTGAATCCCAAACAACACCTAAAACTTTTCGAATACTCATGTGTTAAAAAAATGCATTATTTTTTATTTTAGAAAATACGAAATTGTATTTTCTATGTCTAACATTAGGTTGCACACATAAAACTTTTTAAGTTAAACAAAATTAATATATAGTCAACTTAGATCCATTTAAGTGATCAAATTCCATGGAGCTAGTTTATTTCCATCATGTTGGTTGGGATAGAAGGATCCACCACTACGAAAAAGGAAGAAGGTAGCAATAAAAGCACCTGTGCAAACGCAAGTTGGGGATGGAAGCAGTCTATGACCATGAAGGAACTTTGTGCTTATCAACCTGTGATCATTATGAACAAATTGAGAGATGATTGTGGCAAGGCCATGGTGATTTATTTGAACCAAACAATTCAATACTTCAAGCATCGAGAAACTTACATTTTTTTTCAAATATCTAATCTACTGCAACAAAAGAAATTCATTCTCCTTATTCAAAGCATGGGAAACAACAGGAAGACTTTTTATTCAGTGGAAATAGCTCTGGAATATATACTACATCAAGGTATCTTATAAAGAATGAAACAAAATCATTACATGAAGGTGGTAGTAAAAGGTGATCTTCAAAAACCAAACCATTACCTTAATATGTCAAACTTCTTGTAGAAGGTGGTAGTATAAAGTAATCTTTAGATTATTTTGCAAATTCCATAGTTTAGAATTCCTTCCCATTAAATTTTCCGAGTTACTTGTCGATGCAGGCATCAAAAACTTTTGAGAGCCTCATTCGCTGGTTATATACCCACCTTCAACTACCAAGAGAATATTCTTTCAAAGAGTGGCAATATCTTTGACCCAGATGCAATTATATGCATAGGAATAGTGAAACAAATGTACAGTAGTGATAGAAATTTGATTGTATGTGGATTATGTTACTACATCCAGAGGTCGATGAACAAACTTTGACAAAGAAGTTGACTTTTTGTCAAGTCTGTTACCACACCCAGAAGTCGCTCAACAAACTTTGACATAGTAACTTCTATAATTTTAGGATGTTGATTCAACCACTAATACAATTTCTCACATTCATGAGAATTCAAATTTATAACTTCCTTCTGATTATATTCGCGCATGGAGTAATATTTTGCATCACTTATGGATATTCCAGACCATTTTGTAAGACACGATATGTGCGACTCCTATGACGAAAGATAAATTCATGTGTGATCTGTAGGATTTGATACACTTTCCAAATCTTTGTTGTTGGAAGAAGCTATATACTTCAACAAAGGAGAATTTTGCAGGTGACTTGAAATTCCCTTCCAATTTCCAGTAAAAAAAGAAATAGGTTCAACATACAAATCTTCAGGAAGGCCTTTCAACCAACCAAAGGATCGAATACAGGGAGAATACCAATCATAATATACTTGAAGTGAGAACTCACTAGGTGTTTGAAAACATTGTTATTAATAAACAAACAGTAGGTGTTGTTCTGTGAGATACTTACCCCTTTTTACCTTTTCTTTTTCCCCTCTACTATCCCTTACTTGTTATATACTTAGTCGCCATTCTATGATCGCAAGTTCCTGGGTTGGTGGACTGACCGATATTCATCTCCATCTATATCCTCACATCACGAGTCCATCTGACCATCGCTCCTTTCCATACTTCACCAATTTTATGGCCATGATTTAAGGGGTTGGTGCTATCGAACTCTCCTGCCACTTTTTCTGTGATACACATATTGCACTCAAAACTTCCTTAATACACAATTCCACCTCAAACTCCTTGAACTCACAAGCTTCATTCTACCCATGTTCAAAAAAAATTCAAAGCATATATCACTACTTTCCATCCCCACTACCTTCGTGCCCTTCCCAATGCATATAAATTATGGTTTTACTAGTGACAACTCAACACACTTGTATGAAAAATTGGCATTAACAAGAAAAAACCTTGAGGACATCTCCCATTAACACGCATTAAACTGTCATTTACGGTACTCCAAATGAATGTCCTTCCTTTCCATAATTACACAATTTTTCCACGTGTTACATGGTATACATCTTACACCCAAAAAATTTGTGATCTACAATTCCACCCCGAGCTCCTCCAACTCGCAAGCTTCACTCTACCCGGGTTCACAAAAATTTTCAAATAATTTATCGCTCCCTTCCATCCCTACCACATTCACACCCTTCTCAATGCACATTAATTATTACGGCCTCTTGATTCCACTTCCATTGTTTCATGACCTACAAACAACACCCAAACCTCCGTGATAAACAAATTGACTACCAGAATCCCACATTGTCCCCTCTTTCATGTTACATATTATGCATTCAAAAGTTTTGAGCCATACAATTTCATCGTCGGGGCCTCACATCTTCTGGGGAACCCTTGTGACCCTATTTTGGATCCTTGGGTTGGCGGACTCATGAAATATCCAATTCCTAGTCACTGTATCATGTGTCTGCCACCTTCAGACTTCTTTCCAAATATGCAACAACAAAGGTCTAATGCTAAGTGTTCATCATGAAACAACCGTAAATATCATCATTAATAAGCAAAATGATCGAGGAGATAGTCACACTGACTATCCCTACACAACTTGTACATAAACATGCAGAAAAGATCTTTCCAAGTAATGCGATATCTATTACAAATTTCAATATATTCGTGAAAATGAGTTCGGCCTACCATTTCCCTATTCCATACTTACACACTTTTTTGATTGCGAGTTCTCGGACTGGTGGGCTCAATATTGTGTTTCCAATATTTTGTGACTTGCAAACAGTACCAGAGTTCCACGATATACAATTTTTCCATTGGAATGCCCCATCATGATCTCGACCATTCGTCGTTCCTTTCAATACTTATCCACAATTTGTATGTATGTTCATGACGTGGTACATTTCCATGGTTACACATTCTCCAACCACTTTGTATCATGTTCAACCTACCATTTCCCTATTCCATACTTAGACACTTTTTCGATTGCGGGTTCCCGAACTGGCGGGCTCAAGATTGTGTTTCCAATGTTCTGCGACTTGCAAATAGTACCCAGATTTTTGAGATATACAATTTGTCCGCTGGAATGCCCCATGATGCTCTCTTCCATGTTACGTGTTTTGAAGTCAACACATATGAAACATATAATTTGACCCTTGGGCTCTCACCCCTGCTGGTTATATCTTGTAACCCTATTTTGAAGCCCGGATGACCGCTTTTGATAATTAGCCATTCTATAATTGTTGCTGCATGTCCCCGCCACCATAGTACTTCTTTCTGGATACAATATGGGTCCAACGAGATGGCTTCCCTGAATCCTTCGACAGGAGGAAACAAAAATGATGAGTCATTGTGAGAGAGCAAGCCGGTTGGAAAATTCCAAATGAGTTGTCCATCCAACTGATCATACTCATAGTCGACCAAATCATCCATGATCCCTATCCACCGGAGCTAGAGAGATAACTACAGATAGAGGAAAATAATCGGTTTCACCTTCCACCAACTACCACTGGAAAAAAATGTCACCCCCCCCCCCCC
>SNQJ01S0042025.1:120798-134432 GCA_010110895.2 Picea sitchensis
TTAAGATGGATATTGGAATATTTTTATTTATGACTTACATTGAAATATTTATCACTAATTTTTTGTGTGTGTGTCAAATCCATGTTGAGCACACTAGCAAAAAAATACTTGCTTAAAAATACACTCTAGAAATGGTTTACAAAGTCAATTATGTCACCTCTTCAAAAGCTTCCTTCAACTACCATAGTAGTTGTGGGAGTAACTATATTTCAACACTCCCCCTTAATTATGACCACTCAACACTTTAGCATTCACAACACCTAGATTTTGTCTATGAAATTAAAAAGTATCTCTTGCCAATGGCTTTGTGAATAAATCAGTTAATTGTTCTTTTGAGTTGCAAAATTCTAAATATATATCACAATTGTTTACAAGTTCTTTAATAAAATTATATATTGTATCTATGCTTTTCCTTTTTTTGTGAAACACGTGATTCTTGGATACGGGTAAAATCATCAAAGTGGGTAATACTTTTATGAGAATCAGGTCTCCAAAATTCCTAGAGACCTTTTTTTTGCCAAACTAATACTTCTTTTGGCACATGGATTTTTCTCAGATCTGTAGTTTTCCCTAAGCTCTAGGAGAGGTGACAGTGTTTTCGTGTGGTAGCTGGTGGAAGGTGCAACTGATTCTTTTCCTCTATCTGTAGTTCTCTCTCTAGCTCTGGTGGATAGGGATCATGGATGATTTGGTCGACTATGAGTATGATCAGTTGGATGGACAACTCATTTGGAATTTTTCATCTCGCTTACTCTCTCACAATGACTCATCATTTTTGTTGCCTCCTGTCGAAGGATTCGGGGAAGCCATCTTGTTGGACCCATCTTGTAAGTCTCTCCGAGATCCATAGCTATTTGATTTTGGTTGAGATCTAGGTGCCTTAGATGTTGAACCTGTGCCTTCAGAGATCTAGGTTCTTTGGTGGAGGCTCCCTCAAATTCTTGGAGCTATGTTCCTTCTCTTGTCACTCAGGATCCTTTCCTGTTATTTTATCTAGGGTCCAATGAGAAAAAGTCTCTCCAGGTTATGGGTCACTTTTGTTACCCTAGTCATATGGAAAATATTGGGGATTTTTTGTCTCTCCCTCGCCTGGTAAGTCCCTTACCTCATCATCATCCCCTTTTTTCTTATCCCTCCCTTTCAGAATGGGGTCTTACCTTTTCTTTGGACTTGAATGATTTTTTGGCCCTTCCTTCTTCCCCTTGTGCCACTAGTTGAGACTCTCCCCCTTGTTCCTCTCCTCATCTCCAGTCCAAAAGGTTTAACCCTAGGAATTTTGACTTAAAGTTTTTTTATGGAGAACCCTTGACCCTGAAGCAAAAGAAAGCATGACTAGGTGCTTCCTCAGTCCGTCAGCCACACTCTTTAACCCTCAGAGATGACGTCATGGTCCCATAGGTCCCTGATCTTGTAGAGAAGGTAGTGGTGCATCATGTAAATGGTGTCCTTATGCTTCTAATAGATTGGGTGTCCTTATCGTGGAAGGACTTGGGGATTAAATTATTGTATGTTCATACTCTAGAAAATGATGGTTTATGTTCAAATTTTATTTAGCCTTGGATGTGAGCAACATCCTAGGAGAAAACCAATGTCTGTATTCAACTCCACTTCTTTTGAAAAGTTAAACCCTTCTTTTTTTATTCAAATCGCGAGTAGATTGATCCAGGTGGATATCGGTTGCCACCGACCTATTCCACTAGCTCAAAAAATAATTTTCCACCTTGGTAGTTTTTCGACATTTTTTCAGGGTCCAAACTTCTGGGTCTGTTTTAAGGCCCTAAATGACGTTTTTTGGGGATTTGGGGCCGAGGTAATTTCCATAGGCATTGACTTGGGCTAGTCAAAAAAATTCTTCTCAGTTAAACCTTTCCCACGGGCTATCGTGCGCCTAAAACGGAGATTGTATGCAAAAATTACGACCCCGGTAAGTTAATGTACTAACTTACCCAAATGGGGCCCACATGAATTTTGGTGCTTCAACTCCTAGGGATAGGTTTTTGTATGTATAGGGTTTTTGACATTCATGTTTACTATAAAATGCAACAGAAAAGAAGCTTGTTGGAATGGTGGCGGCTTATCTCTAAGAAGAGATGTGATGGTTGCGATCATTCGTGGGTGGCCATCGATATCCACCTGGATCACGGATCAAAGAACTTCCAATTTCAGTGTGGCTTCTAGGTCTGCCGCCAGAATGTTGGAGCTAGAAATGTTTTGAGAAAATTAGGAAGACCCTTGGTACATTCATGAACATGGATATGTCTTTTTCTTAATCAAGAAAATATTCGGTGGCTCCAATCATAGTTTCCCTAAATCTCAGAAAGGGTCTTTTGGATATGCTAGAGCTCACTCATGATGGCTTAGTTTTCAAGATGCCTCTTGATTATGAGGGAATTCCTTTCAAATGTCGTAGATGTCATAAGCATGAGGGCATTCCTTTCTATCATATATGGGTAAAAATGGTATTTTAATATATTAAACACACACACACATATATATATTCGTGGAATTTAGAATTGGGTATCAAGGGTACCTAACAACCTTAGCATGGTACCTAACATAACATATATTCAAAGTAAACTTCAATACCAAATTCAAACATAACATATATTTTTTTTAAATCTCACAACTAATATTGAGTTAATGTAAATTAATTATTTTCTTTTAAATTACCACTATATGACATTGCTTTATATTGAACCTCTTGACATATTATGATTCAAGTCTCTCTTTTTACAATAAAATTAATATTCAATTTTATGATAAGATTTCTTATAAATGTTGCAACGAGAAGCCATCTTCCATAAATGCACATTTATGAAAGGTGGATTATATAAATGCACATTTACGAAAGTTGGCTTCTATATATGCACATATAATAAAATTGGCTTCCCTATATGCACATATATGGAAGTTGTCTTCTGTAAATGTGCATATACTGAAGCTTCAATAAATGTGCATATAAGGAAGCCATCATTCATATATGAGCATTTATGAAACTTTTATTCAATATATGTGCACATACAGAAGCACGCATTTACAGAATCCAACATGTGTAAATGTGCACTTACGAAAGGGTGCTTCCATAAATGCACATATATGAAAGTTGGATTATGTATATGCGAGTATATGGAAACACACATATACAGAAGCGAACTTCCATAAATGGATAGATACAAAAGTTGACTTTTGTATATGCACACTTCCATATATGTGCAGATATTGGATCGAACTTATGTAAATGCACATTTATGGAAGTTGACTTCTATATATGTGCATATACTGAAGCACACATATACGAAAGCCAATTTTCACAAATGTACATTCACGGAAGGGTGTTTCCATAGATGCGCATTTATGAAAGTTTTCTTTTGTATATGTATGTATACCGAAGTGTGCATATAAGGAAGTCAACTTCCATAAATGAACATATACAGAAGTTGGCTTTCGTATATTCATGCGTATATGGAAGTTGTCTTTTGTATATGCACATATTTACGAAAGAACGCATATATGGAAGCCAACTTTTGTAAATGTGCATTTACGAAAATTGACTTTCGTATATTTGTGCGTTTACGAAGGTATGCATATACAGAATCCAACTTCTATAAATGCGCATTTATAGAAATTATCTTCCGTATAGGCGCACTTTCATATATACACATATACTGAATAAAAATTCCATAAATGCACATATACGGAAGTTGAGTTCTGTATATGTACATTTATAGAATCTTTCGTATATGAAAATTTATAGAAGTTGGGTTCCATATATGTTCTCTTTCATTTATGTGGATATACATAATTCAACTTCCATAATTCTGCATTTATGGAAGCCAACTTTTGTATATGAACATTTACGAAAGCACCATTTCATAAATGTGTATTTAATGAAGTTGGTTTCTGTATATGTGCACTTTTGAATATACGTATATAGTGAATCCAACTTCCATAAATGTGGATTTGTGGAAGTTGGTATATGTATGTGTTCATTTGTTGAAGTTTCCTTCCGTATATGTGTGCTTCCATATATGCACATATACGGAATTCAACTTCCATAAATGTGCATTTACAGAAGCCAACTTCTGGATATGCATATTTATGAAAGAAAAATTCAATAAATGCCCATTTATTGAAGTTTGTTTTCGTATATGCGCACTTTCGAATATGCGTATATATTGAATCCAAATTTCATAAATGCACATATATAAAAGTTGGCTTTTTTATATGTGCATTTATGGGAGTTGGCTTCCGTAAGAACGCATATATGAAAGACAAATTTCGTAAATGTGCATTTACGAAAATTGTCTTTTGTATAGGCGCATATACAAAAGCCAACTTTTGTGAATGCACATTTATGAAAGTTGGCTTTCGTATATGTGCATTTATATAAGTTGGATTTTGTATACACACGATTATGGAAGCGCGTATATACGAGAGCCAACTTCCATAAATGCATATATATGGAAGTTGTCTTTTGTATACATGCGCATATACGGAAGTTGTTTTCATTATATGTGCATTTACAAAAATTGACTTTCGTATATGCGCATATACTGAATTTGATTTCTATAAATCTACATTTACGAAAGTTGGCTTCTATATATGTATATTTATGGGAGTTGTCTTCCGTATATGAGCGCTTTTGTATAAGCGCATATACAAAAGTTGAATATAATATATGCACATATATGAAAGTGTGCATATATGAAATCCAACTTCAGTAAATGTGCATTTATGGAAGGGTGCTTCCATAAATGCGCATATACGGAAGTTGGATTTTGTATATGCGCATATATGGAAACACACATATACGGAATCAAACTACCATAAATGGGAATATACATAAGTTTGTTTTTGTATAAGCACGCATACATATAAGTCATCGTCTGTAAATGTGCATTTATGGAAATTGATTTACGTATATGCGCACTTTCGTATATGTGCATGTACTGAATCTAAATTTTATAAATGCGGATCTATGAAAGTTGGCATCTATTTATGTTCATTTATGGGAGTTGGCTTCTGCATATGAGCGCTTCAATATAAGTGCATATACGGAAGCCAACTTCCGTATATACACATTTACTGAGAACTTCCATATACACGCATATACGGAAGCCAACTTCTGTATATGAGCATTTACATAAGCACATTTCTATAATTGTGCATTTACAAAAGTTGGCTTCCTTATATGCGCTTCCATATATGTGCATTTATGAAAGTTGGCTTTCATATATGCACGCTTCCATATATGCACATATACGTAAGCCAATTTCAATATATGCGCATTTACAGAAGAACGCATATATATAAACTATCTTTCGTAAATGTGCATAAACGAAAGGTTGTTTATGTAAATGCACATACACAGAATTTGGTTCTGTATATGCTCATTTATAGAAGGTGACTTTCATAAATGCACGTATATATGGAGGCACTATATACGGAATCCAACTTCTGTAAATAAACACTTACGTATACGCACATATACTAAATAAAACTTTTGTAAATGCACATATATGGAAGTTGGATTCCATATATGCACACATTTACTAAAGTTGGCTTCCGTACATTCACACTTCTGTATACAAAATTCAACTTCCATAAATGTGCATATACAGAAGTTAGGTTTCGTATATTCAGACATATACAGAATCCATCTTTTGTATAAGTTCATTTATGGAAATTGAATTCCATATATGCACTCTTCCTTATATGCACATATACTAAATATAACTTCGATAAATGTGCATTTATGAAATTTGGCTTCTATATATGTGCATTAATGGGAGTTGGCTTCCATATTTGAGCGCTTCTATATAAGCGCATTTATGGAGGCCAACTTTCGTATATGCGCATTTACAGAGAAATTCCATATCCTACATTTATATTAGGTGGAAACGGTATATGCTCATATATGGAAGCGTGCATATATGAAAGAAAACTTGAGTAAATGCACATTTCTGGAAGGGTTATTTCATAATTGTGTTTATATGGAAGTTGACTTCTATATATGTGCAATCAATATATGCACATATACAATATGGAAGTGAACTTCCATAAATGGGAATATATGGAATTTGGCTTTCATATAAACGCGCATATACAGAAGTCAACTTTCTTAAATGCGGATTTATGGAAATTGATTTATGTATATGCGCGCTTCCGTATATGTGTATATACTAAATCTAAATTCCACAAATACGCATTTATGAAATTCAATCTCTATATATGTGCATTTATGGGAGTTGGATTCTATATATGAGCGCTTCCATATACATGCATATACAAAATCCAACTTCCATATATGAAAATTTACAAAAGAACACTTCTATAAATGTGCATTTACACAAGTTGACTTTTGTATATGCGCATATACGAAATCCAGCTTCCATATATGAGGATTTACAGAAGTCATATTTCGTAAATGCATGCATATACAGAAGCATGCATATACGGAAACCAACTTCCGTAAATGCGCATTTACGGAAATACGCTTCTGTAGATAAAAGTGTTCATTTATTTGTGTTGTGCAGGCTAAGGGGGAAAGAGAGATAGATATTCATATTTTCTCTATGGTTGGGAAACCTGAAAGATAGTTAGCCAAATGTAGTGTCTTTTATATTTTTCCTATGACCTGTCCTTGTATATTCATAGACATGGCTTGGGGGTGACATGTTATAAAGATTAAATGAACAACAATGTCTATGGTTGAGAGGAACGTCCTTGATGTACAACCAATTGGTGAATATTTACGTGAAAGATAAGTGCTCTCTTTGTTTTATGTACAATGTATTTTTCGTTGTGTATTTAATTATCTCTAATATGTATTTATGTGTTCATGCTTGTTGGTTATTTTTTGTGCATGAAACACATTTTATTTATTTATGTTGTAGCATGGATATTGATTAATGCATGTGAGTCTTTCATGCTTCATTTTTGAATTAATTATTATTAGAATTCGAAATTGGTTTAGAAGCGAGTCTTGAAGTAGCATGCCCAACCTGTGGGTGGTTGGGTATGTTATAGTTCACTCCACCAATAGCATATCATACCCTTCTCACTAATTTCACTTATATTTGGTTAAATAAGAATGAGAGAATACGAGATTTCAATCTCAGATTCAATAAAACACTCAGAAAAGTTCTTGAAGATAAAATGTCAAATTATCAAGTGATACTTGGTTGTTATAAAAATTCAATTCCACCTAATGTAAAGTTCGCTATTATAACCTCCCAAATGGATATCCTAGAGGAAGAAATGACTAAAGTACAAAATTGGAAGAAATCATGATTGAAATGGGCGTTGACCCTGATATTGTTTCCGAAAAAGTACAAAGGCATATCGGTAATTTAAATATCAATGATCAAGGAGATTCTAGTTCAAAAAGGAATGAAGAGAAAAGGGCATTCAAGGAATACAAAACCAAATCACTCGTGGGGGATTTTTCAAGGGAACTATACCGAATGTTAAAAAATACCATGCGGTAGCCCAAGAGACTAAGCAAAGGATTGAAATTGCATAAATGAACAGAACAATTAGACATATGAAAAATTAAATAACGATATTGAGAAGGAATGATAATTATATACCAAATACAAGGATGTTTGTCCTAGAACAAAGAAGGAACCCTCCTCAAGATCACATAGTGAGGTTTGAGAATGATGATAATCAAAGAGATAGTGCCCCCATACAACCAATTCCAAATGAAACAGTTATTGATGAACTATATATCAAACAAATGGTTGAACGAGAAAATGATTATTTACCAAAGGAAACTTTTGAACCTGTACAGACGAGAAAATGTGAGATGTCCATGCATATATTTGAAGAAGGTGAAGGTGATCCTGACTGGAAAGAGAACGTTCCCAAAACACAAGAATTTGTAAATATGTCCAAAAGTAAAGATAACTTTGAAAAAAAAAAAGGAGAATGAAAAGGAGAGCAATAAAAATATGATAAGCAACACTAGAAGTTGACTTCCGTAAATACACATTTATGGAAGTTGACTTGCATATATGTGCGTATATGGAAGCGCGCATATATGGAAGGAAACTTCCATAAATGCACATATATAGAACAAAACTTCCATAAATTCACATATACAGAACCCAACTTCCATAAACGCACATTTATGGAAGTTAGATTCATTGTATGTGTACATTCGTAAGTGCGCATATATGAAAACCAACTTCAGTAAATATGCATTTATAGAAGGTTGCTTTCGTAAGTGCGAATATATGGTAGTTGGCTTTTGTAAATGCGTATTTATGGAATTTGACTTCCATATATCCGTGTATATAGAAACACACATATATGGAAGCCAACTTCTATAAATGTGCATATACATAAGATTTTATAAATGCACATATATGGAAGCCAACTTCCATATATGTGCATTTACGAAATATTTATTCAGTAAATGGGCATATATGAAAGCGTGCATATATGGAAGACAATTTCCATAAATGCACATTTATAGAAGTTGGCTTCCGTATATGCATACTTTCGTAAATGCGTGCATATACGAAAGTCAATTTCTATAAATGCGCAATTACAAAAGTTGGCATCCATATATTCTTGCTTTCGTAAATATGCACATATATTAAAACCAACTTCGATATATGCATCATTATGGAAGTTGGCTTTCGTATATCCATGATCTCGTATATGCATGAATATACAAAATCCAACTTTTGTATATGTGCATTTATGGAAGTTAGCTTCCATATATGCACGCTTACGTATACATGCATATACATAAGCCAACTTTCATAAATACGCATTTATAGAAATACCCTTCCGTAAATTCGCATTTACGGAAGTTGGTTTCCGTATATGCATGCTTCAATATATGCATATATATCAAATCCAACTTCTATAAATGTGTATTTATAGAAGTGGGATACAGCATATGTGCATATACAGAAGCCTGCATATAAGAAAGTCAAATTTCGTATATATGCATTTATGGAAGTCGGCTTCCGTATATGTGTGCTTACGTATACATGCATATACATAAGATGACTTTCATATATGCGCATTTATAGAATCACCTTCCATAAATGCGCATTTATAAAAGTTAGTTTTTGTAAATGTGCACTTTTGTATGAGCGCAAATACTGAATAAAATTTTCGTAAATGTTCATATACGGATGATAGATTCCGTATATGCGAATTTATGGAAGCTTTCATATATGTACATTTATGGAAGACAACTTCCATATATGCTCATATATGGAAGCCAACTTTCTTAGATGTGCATATATGGAAGCCAACTTCCATAAATTCTCATTTATATAATCCACCTTTCATAAATGTGCATTTATGGAAGACGACTTCTCATTGCGACATTTATAAGAAAACTTATCGTAAAATTGAATATTAATGTTATGGTAAAAAGAGATACTTGAATCGTAATATGTCAAGAGGTTCAATATAAAACAATGTGAAATAGTGGTAATTTAAAAGAAAATAATTAATTTCCATTAACCGAATATTATTTGTGAGATTTGAAGAAAAACATATGTTTTGTTTGAATTTGGTATTGAAGTTTACTTTGAATATTTGTTATGTTAGGTACCATGCTAAGGGTGTTAGGTACCCTTGATACCCAATTATAAATTCCCCCAATATATATATATATGTTTTTAATATATTAAAATATCCTCTTTACCCATATATCATAGAAAGGAATTCCCTCATGCTCATGACATATATGAAATTTGAAAGGAATTCCCTCATAATTAAGAGGCTGCCTGAAAACTAAACCATCATGAGTGAGCTCTAGTGTATATGAAAGAACCTTTCTAACATTTAGGGAAAATAAGATCCATGACATCGAAAATTTTTCGGATGAAGAAAAAGATATATCCTCGTTCATGAAGGTACCAATGGTATTCTCAATTTTCTAAAAAAAAATCTAGCTCCAACATTCCAGCAACAGACCTGGCAACCACACCCAAATCGGAAGTTTGTTGAATTGCTCACGATTTTCATCAAAGAAATTGGTTCACCTTTTCAAAAGAAGTGGAGTTGAATCCAGACACCAGGTTTCTCCTAGGATCCTTCTCACATCCAAGGCTGAATGAAATTTGAGCATAAACTATCCTTTTGGTAGAGTATGAACAGATAATAATTTAATCCCCAAGTCATTCCATGATAGGGAGAACCGATATGTTAGAATCTCTAGGACAATATGCTAACCATTTACACGACCCACCATTTCCTTCTCTATAAGATCAGGGACCTTTGGGATCATGACGTCATCTCTGATGGCTAAGGAGTGTGCTTGAGGGACCAAGGAAGCACCTGGTCATGCTTTCTTTCTCTTTAGGGTCGAGGGCTCTCAATCAAAAACCTCTGAATCAGAATGCCTAGGGTTAAACCTTTTGGACCGAAGATGAGAAGATGAACAAGAGGGAGAGTCTCAACTAGTGGTGCAAGGGAAAGAAGGAAGGGACAAAAAATCATTCAAGTCCAATGAGGAGGGAAGACTCGACTTTGGAAGGGATGGATAAGAAAAAAGTGGATGATGACCAGGTAAGGGACTTACCAGGCTGGGGAGAGATAGCAAATCCCTAGTATTTTCCAGATGACCAAGATAAGGAAAGCGACCCATAGCCTGCAGATAATTTTTCTCATCATACCCTATTTAAACCCCTCCCCCACCAACCCCACCCCCCAAGGCACAGGTTCGACATCTGAAGCACCTAGATATCCACCCAAATCAAACAATTTTGGACCTGGGAAAGACTTACGAGTTGGGTCCGGTGAGATGGATTATATCAATCCTCCAACAATAGGCGGAAAAAACAACGAGCCATTGTTAGAGAGCAAACCAGCTGGAAAATTTCAAATGTGTTGTCCATCCAACTAATCATACTCATATTCAACCAAATCATCCATGATTCATGTCCACCAGAGATAAAGAGAGAGTTGCAAAGAGATGGAAAGAATCGGTTGCACCGTCCACGAGCTACCATGTGAAAAAAACACCATCCCTCCTACAGCCTAGGGAAAAATGCACATCTGAGAAAATTGTTGACAGAAAAGAAGTAGGGATAATTTTAAGAATCTAAATTTATTTTGAAATGTAGAAACCTTGGAGAATCTTATTGGTCCTTCATATCTCAACTATAAATATTTGGAGATATTTTTGTTAAAATATTCAAATTTCTAAGGATTTTATATACTTTTTATAAAATATTGATGATTTTTAAGGTAATATATTTTTTTCATATAGAATTTGGGAGAATAATTTTTAGAATAGCTAATCTTTTTTTAGGAAAAAGAATGGAAAATTATCCCATGGGCGAAATTTAGTCCCAAAAATTTTGTGTATGAATATCACAGAGCCATTTTTTAGAGTGATATATATATATATATATATATATATATTGTTAGTTTTTCTTTGACATGTGAGACTAACCTGTGGCTAAGAAACCAACTTAGGGGTATCTAAGTAGTCAAAATCACTCGGGGATCGCACCGAGCCTGAGCCACACCAACCCTTAACATGGTTGGATTTTTTGTCCCCACATGTTTTGAACCAGTGACTTTAACATCACGGAGCGCCTTAACACCACACTCCATCACCCACTGTCTTACACCTTAAGGACTAAAAATATATATATTTATTATTAAAGCTTAATTTTTATTATTTAAATTTTCTCCAATTATATTGTGGATCTTTGATAAACTAATTTTTTTATTATAATTATATATTTACATAAAAAATTCATAACATTAAACATATTTTACAATAATCATTTTTTTCTGGTAAGGATTCAAAACCTTATATATTTACTAGAACCAAAAAATTCTATATATAAAGATCCCCATATTCTATTATGCATATTTAATAAACTTTTTTTATTATATTTATATATTTACTTAAAAAAATTCATAACAATAACTATATTTTATAATCATATACTTTAAGATAGGAAAAAATAATTAAAATGTATTCTATTATGTATATTAAATAAACTTTTTTATTATATTTATATATTTACTTAAAAAATAATAACAATAACTATATTTTACAATCATATACTTTTCCACCAAGAAAACATAATTAGAATGTTCATATATTTGTATCAAAATATATATATTTGTAACAAAATTCTCAAAATAAAAAATAATATTAAATGTTATTTATTTCATTTACTAGATTCAAAAAAAATATGACAAGATATGTATTTACTATTCTATTATTTGTATTTACTCAATATTTAAAACAATCACTTTATAATTATTACATTTATTTTATGATTAAAACAATCTCTATTTACTTCTTAATTAAAAAATTATTAAATTTACTTTATATTTAAAACAACACTGCTCTATAATCGTTACACAAGTGTTTTAAAACAAAATAGCTCTATAATCGTTACAAAAGTGTTCTAAAAGCAGAGAGGAAATTAGTATATAGTCACCCCTCTATAATCGTTATCGTTATGTTCTAAAACAAAATCGCTCTATAATCATTACAAAAGTGTTCTAAAAGGAGAGAGGAAATTAGTATATGTCGTTTTATAGTCACACCTCTATAATCGTTACACAAGTGTTCTAAAACAAAATCGCTCTATAATCATTACAAAAGTGTTCTAAAAGGAGAGAGGAAATTAGTATATGTCGTTTAATATAGGATTAGATTTAAAACAAGTATATTTCATTCTATTTTATATATTTGTTCCAAAACTCTCGAAGCAACATATTTTGGTCCAATTTGTTCTTATTTTGAGTAAAAAAACTGATAATAAAAAAAAAAAAAAAAANACAAAATCGCTCTATAATCGTTATGTTCTAAAAACAAAATCGCTCTATAATCATTACAAAAGTGTTCTAAAAGGAGAGAGGAAATTAGTATATGTCGTTTACTATAGGATCAGATTTAAAACCAGTATATTTCATTCTATTTTATATATTATATTTGTTCCAAAACTCTGGAAGAAACATATTTTGGTCTTGTTCTTATTTTGAGTAAGAAAACTGATTAAAAAAAATTTCTAATTTTGAATTATATATATATATGGTTTAGATTTTCTCCCCACGAAATTTTAGGGAAATTCTAGGTCAAAAGGTTCTGGGCACTTCTAGATATTACAAGATGGTACCCTAATTATGGAGTGCAAGGGTACCCTAGTTATGGACTACAACTCAGTTATGGAGTCATATTTACATGATGATCGACATGATTTCCATATTAAACCAAACTCTCATGGAAAGATAGGCTTTTCATAAATTCAAATCTCTCACTGAGACTGAGACTCTCATCTCCGGGGTATCAAATTTTGATTCACCCCCTGATCATCATCTCCGGGGTATCAAATTTTGATTCACCCCCTGATCATTATTATCAAATGCACCAAATAATATTTTTTTTAGGAAAAAAAGGGATGATTATTACAACTGGTTGTTACAACAAAATACTTTAGTAAGGCAAGAGAGTCCCGATCTCTTGTTCTGCTCATCCTCGCTACCACAAAAGGGGTGCTTCCCAACCTCCATGAAGCTCTGTGTAGCAGCATTTGTGTTATCCCCTACCTACATTAACAAATGACTCAAACACAATCAATTTCAAGACCATTCAAAACCAAATTGAACTTTCAAAATTCGATAAATTAATC
>SNQJ01S0042025.1:134442-148660 GCA_010110895.2 Picea sitchensis
TTATTATATAGTTAGGTTCTCATTCTAGTTCAATTTAATTGGATATAGACATTTCAATTTCTTTTGCTATAATTATTGAGATTAAAAGAATGTTAGTGGAAGGTAGGTTTTTGAATTATTTAATTAATAAGTTAGTTTAATTGATTAAATATATTCGATTAATTTAATATTTATAGTTAAAAATTATAATTTAAATGAACAAATTTATTAAAGATAATCAAAAAAATGTAAAATATCTTTATATTACCTATAAAAATATCAATAAATATAAATTGTTTTTTACCGAATATCCAAATTAAATTGGTTTTCAAGAATTTGATTAGTAAAGTTTAAGGAGGTATACATACTCTACAGCGTCTCTATTTCAACTTGTAATTTTTGAGGAGGAACCACATGTTCTTAACCATTAGACCCATGCAATATATACTATGGTTATTCAAAACTGATTTTAGACTCTGAAATGAACAGACCATTCAATAGTTTAATCAAAAAGTGACCTAAGTCAATGGTTAACAGCTTCATAATGTTGTGTGTCTTTGAGCTGCATAGCATAGAGGATTGTCATGCAACAAATGTCAGCCTGAGTGGGCCTAATGGTTAAGAACATATGTTTCCTCTTAAGAGGTCACACGTTCGAATCCAAAGGGGGGTAGGGTATGTATACCTTCGTAGACTTTACCAGTAAAATCGTTGGGCGGAGGGGGGTCTCTTGTCCCACAAACAAGAGGGTCTCATACACCAATTTGGTGTGCTTGCTTGGTCGTGACCTTAAAAATAGATTATTATTATTATTATTATATAGCATCCATAGGCAATTTAAAAGTTGTTATGATATTTTATTTACCTTTTCTTTGAACACAATTTGGTGTTGATCTGTAACACAAATTTTGTACAACTTTTGTTAATTGTAGCAGATAGCCTATAAAATCATTTTGTATCAAACTAAGTTATGTATCAGATTAGGAGCATCCCTCTGTCATTGCGGTATAGTGACAGTCTCGGATTGAAGTTGAAGTTGATATGATTTTCATGTAATAGTTCGATCAGATGTCGAATCAAATGACATCACATCTTCACCTTCTAGTTTATGGATTACTGATCGCACACTTCCATCGTGAATAACATTCATGTGAAATTAATTAAAGTGACCTAAAAACATTATTACTGCTGAAAAGTGAAATTGATTTCAGAGAAACCCACTAAGAAATATAATTTTTTGCTTGATGGTAGGGTTTAAACGTGGCGGTTTTAGTTCAATGTTCAAACACTACGATGACGCACTAAATTTAGGTTTACCCCTTTTTGTTAAATCAATTTTTTTCCTCATACCAAACTCTGCCAAATCTGCCAAATAAATTAGAAAAAAAATCCAGTTCATTTGATTCGGCCGAATTACTGGTTCAAATTCAATTTGTTTCAAATGTTCCTCTCTGATAAAGGGATAGCAACAGATCTAGGGACACCATGATATGTTTTAGAAATCAAATGGAGCATATGTAGCGTTGTAGGAGAAGGCAACATGATCACAAGATCATACGATTATTGATGTCGCATCACTTCATTCACTAATGCAATCAAAGAGTTCATAGAAAAAAGACATAAATAGGTTAGAGTTATGTAGTAATTCAGATTGTTTTGATAGTTCTGTATCCAACCTGCAACGATAGGACAATGGGTAAAATGCGTATCCATTTAATGGTCATGGTTTTGTCAAAACTTCCTTTACACTTTATATTTAAAAAACAAGAGAGCGTTCGATTTTTGGGTATACGTGAGACTTTTGAATATACACTTGAATTTTGGACATACATGTATACTCTCGAATTTCCGACATCCTACGAGTTCGAATCAAATTTTATGTATCCTACTTTTCATGACCCCATGCATGATGGCATGCGATACCATGACGGTTATCATTTAGTTGTTTGGCACACCAAGAATACTTCGTCAGAACTATGCCTCTTCATCTAGAGCATTATCATATTCCCTTCTAGGCTATGGGAGAGTCAAACTTCTACTCTAGTGCAACTCTTGCTTACTTAGACAATTGTTAACACAATTTAACACTCATTCTTATTTAAGCATGCATCCATGAACAAGAGAACAACCCAAGGATGAAACGAAGACAAACACATAAATAGTTTGAGTGGTACAAACCGTGCCTAAGACCCAACTAAGTCTTTGTTATTGAGAAAAAATTACAAATGATCACTATCGACTCATTTTACAATAGGGAAGAGTCAAACAAATCACCTTAGCTCACCAGGAAACTCAATAATATATTCATCACCACAAGACCCTCTGTCGCAATCTTCTTTGCAACTCCTTGTAGTGCACCTCAGACGTCCCCACAACCACAAACTTGTTGTCGTTTCATTTCCACATACTTTTACCAAGCTAAAACAAATTTCAGTTCTGCCTCACACATACCTCCATAAACCTGCATTTTCAAACTTCCCCAAAACTTTCCAAAACGTCCAACTCTTGGGTACTTGTCTTCCATCTTGGAAATTATGCCTCAGCTCGTTATCATAGACTTTCCTCAAACTTTCTCTCCCAAATATTTTGCCAAAAATTCTCTATGCCTCCTTTGGTTGTCTTCCCTTGATCTTATAGGATATACAAGGGTCACTTGTGTGAAACATTGTGTTTCTTGGGTGTCACATTCCCCTTCACGAACCCTAACTGATGCAACCCCTCCTCAACCCGCAGATCGGAAGGTCACGTGAACAGGATCTTTCCTCGTCCACTGGCCTGAAGAGATTTTGGAAATGGCTCCTTTATTTAGCTTTTGGGAAATATGCACCCACAATTAACTTCAAGAAATTCCCCCTTATACTTCGGGAGATCGCACTTCGCACTTTCGCAAATCCGGTGGTCAAGTGCCTTATCTCTCTATTTCGGATTTCTCCTTATCACGATTTCAGCGGTTGCAATGTCGAGCAACTTGTTCCCTTGATTTTCGAAACTCGATTTACCGAAACTCTGATGTGCTCGCAAGCTTTGACTTTTCAACAGCTCCTCTTTCCATCCAGACTTCAGACTTCACGATTTCATGAATCCTAATGAAAAGAATTCGGGTATTCACCCCACGAAACCTCGAAATGGTCAACGGAGTTTGACTTCTGTGTCAATAGTGTGTTGCCTGTCCACCCTGTTGATTCTGTGGCCCACACAATCCCTTCAGTCCTTCGGGACTTCGCGTTTCGTGATTTCGCAAGTCCTGTTGCACAAATTTTAGGACTTCAATCTACAAGACCCCGAAATAGAAATCCACTGGTAAATCCCATGGCTCCTATTGAATTGAGTCTACAGTTCTACCTCTCCTGAGCTTAAACCCTTGGGAATACTTGTCGTAACTCCCCTGCTCCTCCATGAGATCTAACGGCTCACGGGACTTCACAAATTCTCCACAGAGAATTCCGACCATCTGTTCTTTCCTTCTCAAGGACGTTTGCAACTCTTTACCAAAGTTTTTTTCCATGGTGCTTAATCACCTGCGACCCAACTTGCAACGCTTCCTCACTGTTTTAAATGCACAAGCTTCATGTGCTTCCTTCGATGACTTTGAAGACTTTATCCTTCTTAACCTTTCTCCAACTCTCAGTCTTAAGGAAGACTCCTGCATGCACTCCTTGTGGCAAATTCCTTAATTATTCCAAGGAATTGGAACCTGTCGACTCTGTGCACTCCTACAGTAGCAGTCTCTCAACAAGTCATTTAGGTTAAGAAACCTGAAGCTCTATTCATCCTGCGCACACCTTGCACGACCCTTGTGCTCAACTGCACTTTTGAGGGAATGAGTACAAAATCTATCTTTCTTGAGCTTTTAGAGACAAATCTCTGAACCCGTTCAAATATCTGTTCTATTATTGAGTACAATTATCTGTTCTTTTCTATAATACACAATAATACAATGAGGGTGTCTATATTATGTTTCCCTCTCTCATTCTAAACTGTCTAATCTAGAATTAAATTCTATCTACTTGAATTAACTATCATAAATGCCTTCTACCTACTAAGGATGAGAGAGGATCGATCAAGGTTCGTTTACATTTTACAAGTGCGCTCCTTCGTAATTATCTCATTTAAGATTGGCGCATTAACTTCAAGATAATTTCAAAATTTGCGTTGGGCGCTTTTCCAGCTGTCCTTTATCCCCGCTCTGGCTCGCTTGAGATGCTCCTACATCATACTCCCTCACTTGAAAAATTTCATGGGCTCCTATCCATGAGCTCGTGCATGTTCCGTCCATGCTTCTGGATCTCTGCTTCGTTCTCCCAGCTGGCATCTTCAACTGGATGGCCTCTTCACTTGACCAAATATTCAAAGTATTGCTTTCGCCTGGTCTTCTTGCTGACCCTTTTGTCCAGTATGTGCTCCATCTGCGGCTTTTCTGCAACTGGCATCTGCTTTGTCCACTAGACCTCTAGCTATTCATTTCCTGTCCCTGTTTCCTCATCTTTATATGGGTACAAATCTGAGATATTGAATATCGGAGAAATTCTGATCCCATCAGGTAATTCAATCTCGTAAGCATTCGCCCCAAATTTATTTAAGACCTTACGTGGTCCGATTTTCTTTATCTTCAGTTTATTATATGTTCCTCTCAGGCACCTTTCCTTTCTCAAATGTGTCAGAATCAAATCACCAACTAGGAATATTTGCTTTGCGCTTATATTCCTGGCTCGAACTCTGCAATCGTTCCTTCACCTGGCTGTGAAGTTCCTTCATCGCCTCTACGAAATCTTCTGCAGTAGCGCTCCTACTTGCAATCTGTTTTGAATCCCTTAACTCAAAAATTCCTCTTGGTTGCATGCCATAAACAATCTGAAATGGACTCTGCCCCGTGCTTCTGTTAACTGAGTCGTTATAAGAAAACTCCGCCTGTGGTAATATGTTGTCCCACTGGCTGTGGTGTTCTATCACCAGGCTTCTCAGCAAGTCTCCCAGACTTTTGTTCACCACTTCTGTCTATCCATCCGTCTGAGGATGATAAGCTGAACTAAACAACAAGTTAGTTCCCAGCTTCTTCCATAAGGTCCTCCAGAAGTGGCCTATGAACTTAGTGTCTCGATCTGAAACTATGCTCCTTGGTAAGCCGTGAAGTCGAATGACTTCTTTGAAAAACAGATTCGCAATGTGAATTGCATCACCGGTCTTCTGACATTGAATGAAGTGTGTCATCTTGGAAAATCTATCCACCACCACAAAGATTGAGTCAAAACCTCTTTGTGTTCTTGGCAACCCCAATATGAAATCCATGCTGACTGCATCCCACAGCCTCTTAGGTGTTGGCAATGGTTGATAAAATCCTGCATTATGTGTCTTTCCCTTCGAATGCTGGTGTATTCTGCATTTGTCCATGAATCTCTTGACATATACTCACATTCCCAACCAAAAATATGACTCATTCAATTTTGTGAACGTCTTGTCATGACCAAAGTGCTCGACCAATACTCCACTGTGTTTCTCTTTCAACAAATTCTCTCTCATGGAGCATTTTGGAATACAAAGTTGATTACCTTTAAACAATAATCCTTCCTGGATCATGTATTCTGTCCATTGGATTTTGTCTCTGATAATTGGATTCTCATCTACTTCATACACCTCCTTAAAATCTGATTCATCCCTGCACATGTCCCTGAGATCATCAAAACCCAATGTTTTGACTTTGAACTCTTGCAATAGAAAACACTTCCTGCTCAAAGCATCAACAACTTTGTCAGTAGTACCAGAAATATGCTTAATTACAAAAGTAAAATTCTACATATATTCAACCCATTTAACATGTCTCTGATTCAACTTCTCCTATTGAGTCACAAAATGCAATGCATGATTGTCACTGTATAAGACAAACTCTTTCGGGATCAAGTAATGCTTCCATTTCTTTAATGCCTGAATAATAGCATAGAACTCCTTATCATACGTGGAGTATTTCACCTTCACTTCGTTCAGCTTCTCGTTGAAGTATGATATCCTCCTGTCTTCTTGACTCAATACTGCCCCTATTGCAAATCCACTTGTATCACATTTCACTTGAAATGTCCTTTGGAAATCCAGCAACACCAAAATTGGTTGTTCCGTAATCTTCCTCTTCAACAGATTACAACTCTTCTCAGCCTCTTCTATCTAGTGAAAAGATTTGTGTCTTTTCTTCACTGTATCCATCATTGGTGCACTAATTCCACTGAAATTCCTAATGAATTTTCGGTAGAAGCTAGCCAATATGTGAAAAATTTTCACCTCAAAGGTATTCTTCGGTGATGGCCAATTCTTGATCACTTCTACTTTATCCGGATCCATCTTCAATTTATCTACAGAAATAACAAATCCTAGATAAATGAGCTTTGTCTTCATGAATGAGGACTTCTTCATATTTATCAACAGCTTCTTATGCTGTAACCTCTCCCTCACTGTAGCCAAATGTTTCAAATGCTCTGCCACTATTTTACTAAAAACCAGTATGTCATCCAAATATACGATAACAAATTTTTCGATGGACTCCCTTAGGAATTCATTCATCAACCTCATGAAGGTACTCGGGGCATTTGTTAACCCAAATGGCATAACAAGCCATTCATACAACCCTTCATTGGTTTTGAATGTTGTCTTCCACTCGTCACCTTTGCTCATGCAGATTTGATGATAACAGCTTTTCAAATCAATCTTTGAAAAGACTTTTTCCCCACTCAAGAAATCCATCAGATCATCCATCCCTGGCAATGGAAATTTGTACCTGATGGTTATCTTGTTGATCGCCCTCGAGTCAGTACACATCCTCCAACCTCCATCTTTTTTCGGAGTGAGTACTGTTGGAACGGCACATGGACTCAAGCTTTCCCTGACCAATCCTTTGTCCAACAACTCCTGGACTTGCCTTTTAACTTCTTCATTCTCTTGCGGCGTNATCCTCCAGCCTCCGTCTTTCTTCAGACTGAGTATTGTTGGAACAACATACGAACTCAAGCTTTCCCTGATCAATCCTTTGTCCAACAAATCTTGGACTTGTCTTTTGACCTCTTCATTCTCTTGTGGCGTCAATCTGTACACGGCTTTGTTTGGAAAATTGTCTCCTGGTATGAGATCAATATGATGAATCACACTTCTAATCAGTGGCAACAAACGAGGTAGTTCGTCCACTACTATGTCATCAAATTCTTCCAGTAGTTCCTGAACCTCTTCTAGTAAATCATCCACTCTTGTGCTGGTCAAAACAACCTTCGGTTTCCTGACCATAATGAATTGTGGTTCCTCCTTCTTCTTAACCTCTGTAAGAAGTTCCTTCCCACTCATGAGAAGTACAGTGTTGCTCACTTCAGGTTTCATCTCCTTATCCTTGATTGGAAGCAACATGTGAGTTTTCTCATTCTTCTCTAGCGTGTATGTGTTCATTCTCCCATCATGAATCACATTCCTGTCATATTGCCACAGTCTACCCAGCAATAGATGACAAACATCCATGGGAATGACATAACAAAGTTTCTTATCATTATATCCTCCTATCTTAAATTCAACTAAACACTGTTTAGTGACAGTTACCTGATGTCCTTTTTGTAGCCACAAAACTCTGTATGGGCTTGGATGATCAATCGTCTCCAGCTCCATCTTTTCTACCATCTCTATAGAAATGAGATTATATGTGCTACAACTGTCCACAATGACCTTGCATACCCTATCCTTGGTTTTGCAAGCAGTCCAGAAAATTCTATTTCTTTGGACTAAACTCTCCACCTCCTTTTCTGGTGTCAAAAGAGCTTTTCACATCATCAGCGATCTTCCGCCTTCACCATCTTCTGCCTCAATATTCTACCTTCGTGCTTTGGCGATGTGAGTCTCTCCACCTTCTTTCTTTTTTTCTGGACACTCGTAAGACTTGTGCCCATTATTTCCACATGTGAAGCATGTTATTACTCCACCTCTTCCTCTTCCTCTACCTCTGGTACGAGGAAAAATATTATTATCAGCATAATCCCCTCTCTGTTTGGTATGCTTCCCTCTCTGTTCAACGTATTTCCCTCGCTGTGAGCTTCCACCTCTCTCAGTTTGAGTTTGAGGTTTCTTCCAGCCCTCCTTGGGTTTCTGATTCTTATCCTGGGCAACTGATTTTCCCTTAGGCTGACTTCTGCCTCGGCCTCTTTGACCCTGTTTTCGGCTCAACTTCTCTTGAACTTTTAGATCCATCTGATAAGCATCTTCCACCGTTGAGATGGTTACCATGTTCATCTCATCCTGAATGTCGTATCTCAAGCCATTCATATATCTGGCAACCTTTTCATCATCGCTCTCTCGATGACCTGCCCTGATGTTCAGTCTGTAGAATTCTTCAATATATTCTTTCACTGTCATCAATTTCTATCTCAAGTTTTGCATTCTTCGAAACAGAGTAATTTGGTAATCTTTGGGGATGAATTTCGCCTTCATCTTCGCGATCATTCTGTCCCAGATCTTGATCTTATGCTTTCCTTTGTAGTGTCTATTAGCTTGTAGCTCATCCCACCACAATGTTGCATGTCCCTTCAATCTTGTGACATCATGTTTGATCTTCTTGTCCTATTTGACATATTCATAGTCAAAATATGTGTCCAGAGCTCTAATCCAGTCTAGAAGCTCCTCTGCATCCAGATTTCCCTCATAAACTGGAATGTCCATTTTCGCTTTTGCACCCATTCTTGCAATAGCCCTAATTAAGCGTTCGTTTGCTACATCTTTGGCTGGAACTTCTTCCCCTTCATGTCTAGCTTCAATTTCAATTTCGAAATCACTAAGATCCCCAGCACTGACTGTGCGTCTCTGTGTTGTCTCCATGTCTTCAAGTCTAGCGCCTAAATCACACATTTCTTCTTCCATGGTTGGATCACTGATCTACCTACATCAGGTGTTTGCCTGTCCATTCTTCTCGGTGGCATGGTGAATTCTCTTTTTCTCTACTACAGAAAGCAAAGAACCTTTCTTAGCTCTGATACCAAACCTGACGCAACCCCTTCTCAACCCACAGGTTGGAAGGTCACGTGCATTGGATCTTTCCTCTTCCATTGGCTCGAAGAGCTTTCAGAAATGACTCCTCTATTTCCCTTTTGGGAAATATACACCCACAATTAACTTCAAGAAATTCCCCCTTATAGTTCGGGAGATCAGACTTCGCACTTTCATGAATTCGGTGGTCAAGCACCTTATCTCCCAATCTCCGAAAACCCAAAAACAGTCGACGCTTGACCTTTTCTCTCTCTATTTCGGATTTCTCCTTATCGCGATTTCAGATGTTGTGATGTCGAGCAACTCGTTCCCTCGATTCCCAAAACCCTATTTATCGAAACTCTGATGTGCTCGCAAGATTTGAAATTTCAACAACTCCTCTTTCCCTCAGGACTTCGGATTTTCGATTTTGTGAATCCTAATGCAAAGAATTCAGGTCTTCACCCCACGAAATCCCAAAATGGTCAACAGAGTTTGACTTCTGTGTCAATAGTGCACCACTTGTCCACCTTGCTGATTATGTGGCCCACACAATCCCTTCGTCCCTTCGGGACTTCGCGTTTCATGATTTCGCGAGTCCTATTGCACAAAGTTTGGGAATTCAATCTACGAGACCCCGAAATAGAAATCCACGAGTAAATCCCATGGCTCCTATTGAATTGAGTCTATGGTTCTACCTCTCCTAAGATTAAGCCCTTGGGAATACTTGTCGTAACTCCCCTGCTCCTCCGTGAGATCTAACGGCTCACAGGACTTTGCAAATTCTCCATAGAGAATTTTGACTGTTCGTTCTTTCCTTCTCAAGGACGTCTACAACTCTTTATCAAAGTGTTTCTCCACAGTGCTTAATCACCTACGACCCAACTTGCAACGCTTCCTCACTGTTTTCAGTGCACAAGCTTCCTGTGCTTCCTTCGATGACTTTGAAGACTTTATCCTTCCTAAACTTTCTCCAACTCTGAGTCTTAACGAAGACTTCTGCACGCACTCCTTGCGGCAAATTCTTTAATTATTCCAAGGAATTGGAACCCGTCGACTTTGTGCACTCCTACAGCAACAGTCTCTCAACAAGTCATTCAGGTTACGAAACCTGATGCTCTATTTAGCCTGCGCACACCTTGCATGGCCCCTGTGCTCAACTACACTTCTGAGGGAATCGGTACAAAAGCTATCTTTCCTGAGCTTTCAGAGAAAAATCTCTGAACCCATTGTCAACGCACTCCTTGCGGACAATTTGACTACACTCCTTGCAGGAACTCTTGCTCAGATAGAGAAACAATTGAAACTCATTCCTCTTACTCTCTCTCTCTCTCAGATTTCAAACATTCAACGAGAAATCATTCATACATAGCATAAAAGCAATTGCATGACAAAAAGAGTAAAACATTCACGAGCATAACATTCAAAATGCATACACAAAAAATATTTGAACAGCATGAGTCTGAACTAAAGCCTTCTTGTATTAATCTAGAACTTCTATACATGGAGTTCTTCTACACAGTTCTCTGCTTCTCCTCTTCTATGCTCTATGCTCTCAATTGGGATAATCTCCTTCTATCTGTTCTATTCTATTCTATTCTATAATACACAATAATAGAAAGAGGGTGTCTATATTCCGTTTCCCTTTCTCATTCTAAACTGTCTAATCTAAAATTAAATTCTATCTACTTGCATTAACTATCATAAATGCCTTCTACCTACTAAGGACGAGAGCGGATCGCTCAAGTTTCGTTTACATTTTACAAGTGCATCATTTCTTAATTGTCTTATTTAAGATTGGTGCATTAACTTCAAGATAATTTCAAAATTTGCACTGGGCGCTTTTCCAGCTATCATTTATCCCCGCGCTGGCTTGCTTGAGATGCTCCTGCATCATTAACTCAACCAACTTGTCACTCCCTTTCGTGGACCTAGTGCACCCCTCCAAATCTTGTGTTCCCATCATTTGTTCGTCTCTTGGATGAGCGCAACCCATCGGTGGGTGTCTTCCCTTTTCCTTGTGCGCTCTTCATGTCGATCGTCGTGACTTCTCATGAGTGTGACAATGGGGTCGTCCAACATCTTTGACATGCCCATGTTGTTAAAGGAAGATGAGTCCACTCCTTGGGCATGTGCCCAAGTTGCTTTTCCCTTTCCCAAACACAACCCGAGTATCCATTAGTCATTATAAGGAAATTAAAGTGTGTGCCTTCTTGGTGTCATGCATCACCATCCTATTCCCAAGTTTCTCTTCCCCACACCCAAACATCTTCGTTTGTCTAACCAATCGCTTCCTCCCTTGTGCTCTTCATCTTTTTGTCACCAAATCTACCCAAGGAGTGCACATACTTGACAGGTGCCATGGGATACCCTTACATCTTCCCTCACTCCAAGTTGTTGTTGTCCCCAGAAATTTCCATCAACTTACATGGACTCTTTTCCCATCTCTGGATCTCATCACCACTCAATGATTATTGATTCCTCAACCAATTTTGTCAAGGAAAACTCTCCTCAATAAATTCTTCTAAGCGTTTCCAAGTGTTGGATTCCCTTGACCCATGATGACTTCAATAATTCAATTCTGTTGTTTGTGTGTCATGTACAATGTATCCTCTCAAGTTTCGAACTAGTTGGGTGATCAATCCAATTGTCACGTTCGTCGTTGGAGAATGCACATCGTCACATTCAACAATCTCTTTTATATTTCCTCATGGTCATTCTTCCCAACCCATCTTGATCTCGTCGAGTAACCCACTACAATATCAACTTGTTCCTTTCACTTAACCGAACACCTTCAATTCTCGACAAGGTCCTTCCCCTTACATCAATTTGGAAATTCACCCCTACAACTCATATGTTGCTTCACAGCCTCTCTGCTTGAGCCTTCCAACAACACCTCCACTAAGAATCACCATTCGTGTTGCCTGCTCCTGAAAACAAATCTCCTTCTTCTTTGTTTAGTAGGAATAATGTACCCAATATCTTCCACCAAGTCTATTAGCATACATCATGTTTGACTTATGTTTTGCACGCAAGTATTGCAGAACCAAATGAACTTCCTTCGGTGTGCATCGCAACTCCTCATGTCATTATCAAGTAAGTTGGAAGTCGTATATGCCCATGGCCTTCCTATAAAAGTACACGATCGTTGTTGGATGTCGATCTTCGTCTCCTATCTATTTCATGTCTCTCTCCAAATATGGTATAGTAAGTGACTCAATGCATTGTATCGGCTCAATTCTTGGAGTTTTTGCAGTCGGTAAGTCTATTGCGTGATCTTACACAATGTCCATGATTTTTTGTTGATGAATATTCACATGCTCATGTCCCTCCTGCTCCATGGAAAGTGAAGATTCCATCTCTCTCTTACAATCGCGTTCATGGTTCTATAGGTTCATTGATTGACCAACCTTCCCCATGGTTTTCCTCACTGAATTCATCATCACCATCTGCTATTACTCTTCTTGGCCCAAACTACTTAGAGATGTTGCGATATGGATGACCTCTAACTATTGTGTCATGTTTCAAGGATCATTGGTGTTCCCATTGACTCCTTCTACCAATGTGATCAGAGATATCCTAGGAATCATCTTGAGCTTCCTCTTCATCATTAAGAGTGCGCTTGGTGTTATGGCCTTGTCTAACAATACTAAGTGAATTTTATGAATGAGTGGAGGTACTTTGGAAATTTTGAGGAAGTCCAATCCCAAGATCATCACATGGTATTCCAATGGAGATACCAATAGATTCATGTTTCCAAACCTCTCCCCAACTCTCAATGGTGTTGAATGAACTATCCATGTCACATGCATCGCTTCTAACTTCAAGACTTTACACAATCTAGTGTAGTTCTCTAAATTTTATTGATGAAGAAACTTCACAGCTCTTTCACTCACAAAACTTTGTTGCCCAAATTTCAAACAAAGCTTCCATATTTGACCAACTTATTGTTGAGTTTACAAAGAAGAGTCCATCCACTATTTCACTTGGTAAAAACTTTCCTTGACCTCTTGTCATGAAATCTCACATGTGTTCCACCAATGTTTCCATGAATTCCTTCATTTTTCCCATCAGTTTCTGCTCTTGAACTATATCTGCCAAGGGTTCTGACTCCTCCACACATGTTGTGGGTCGAGCCTCTTCCTCAACCAATAGAGCCAATTTTCCTTGTAGTGGATAGTTCTTCATAAAATAATTTTGCGAACAAAGGTAACACTTAATTTTCCTACCTTTTCTCATGAGTGGCATGGGATGATCCTTTGTTGCTATGATGAATTCATTTTGGGAACTCTCCTCCATGAGTTCTTTGAATGCATTCGATGCCAAAGTATTAGTATTATCCACCAATTCCTTAAGTCTATTGATTTTAGACTTTATCTATGCATCAAATAATTCCATATTCTCTGAATCTTGTTGGATCTTATCAAATCGTTGATTTTCATTGTCTCTCTTGACCTTCCAAAATTCATCACTTGCACCGTACACTTTGTTTCTTGACCCTTGTAAGTTGGTTTTCTCAAGAATTTTTTGCAACTGCTTCACATAGTCCCAATTCTACAATGATTCATGTGTTCATCTACACATTCAAGTTCCCCATTCACTCTCACGAACTTCTCCCTTGGTCTCCATATGTGCATAAGATTGGGCTCAATCACCTGTGACTGAAAATCCCAACTTGTTGAACCTTCCACCAAGGTCCGTGCTCAATTTCCTCTATGTTCAACTCTACAGTTACTTTCGTAGTCAGGTCTAGAATAGTTCTGCGAAAATATTCCTTGCTCAAGTTCATGGTTTTCACTCAGAACTCTATGCTTCGTCTATTCAAGGAGTGCACCTAGGTCTACTCTCAAGCCATGAATTTCATTTGCAACTTGGCCCTATCACAACCCACCATTTTTTCGCTCAGGTTTCCTCCATGATGGTCTAGTCCATCAAACCATTCACCAAGCATGCACCTAGAATAACTTCCAAACAAGTGTGCCCCTCTCCCCACCATTGTCCTTAATACAATAGTGGTGAAGAGCACCAAACTGTTTCTCAAATTTCCTCTGATGCCACCTATCAGGACCCCACACGACACCCAAATGGATATTTCAATTGTTAACCTCTTAAGGGCATGCGACACCATGATGGTTCTCACTTGGTTGCATGGCACACCAACAATACTTTGTCTGTAATATTCTTGTTCACCTATAGCATATGCATACTTTGTTCTAGGTTGTCGATGACTCACACTCCTACTCTAGTGTACCTCTTGCTTACT